>PVJA010028665.1:17226-27613 GCA_004027025.1 Myocastor coypus | reverse complement strand
AAAAAAAAAAAAAAAAAAAAAAAAAAAAAGGAAAGAATATAATTCTCTTTGTTTTTTTTTGTTTTTTTTGTTTTGTTTTGAGACAGGGTCTCACTGTACAGTTCAGGCTAGCCTTGAGCTCAGTTTTGTAGCCCAGGCTGGTCTCGAACACTCACCGATCCTCCTGCCTCAGCCTCCCGAGTGCTGGGATTACAGGCGTGCGCCACCACGCCCGGCATAATTCTCTTTGGACTAAGAGGAAGCAGATACATACACAGTCAAAGGTTTTTCAATTGCAGTGTGCCACCAGTGAAGCTTGTGATGTTGGAGGCTATTGAATCTAAGCCTCCTAAAGCTCATCTCACCAATCTAGCTCTGCGTTCCATGCATTGTAATTAAGGATTTTTTTTTTCACCTTCATTTAATCTATTTTTAAAATTCAGTTCGCTATTTGTCAGTTTATGACAAACTCGAAGTACTTATCCCTTTAACTTACCCAGTTCTTCAATATATCCAATGATGGAGCGTAGCAACTGATATCCTTGATTTCTGCACCCATATAGGAAAAACCTATATCTGATACCTGGTTGAAATTGATCTGTAAAATGAACAAATTGGTAAAAATTCATAAATATTTATGTATGGATATAAAGTTGGAATATTTCTGGTAGAAGTATATAACTTACAATTTTGAAATTTCCAAAGCTAATCTTTTATATTTTTTTACTATAAGAATACACTTATAAGTTTAGTAAATATTTAGAGTGAAAACCACTAAGTAAAAATTAAACAAATCCATTCATACCTTGGCATTAGAAGATGACCCTGCTTTGAAAAGAGTAAAGGTGGCCAAGGCTTATATTTTGTTCTACAAAATCAAGTGACGATGATTTTTCCCTGGATTCAATCCAGGGTCAGCTCGCTAACCTCCACTCTAGGTCTACTTCATGTTTTGATGAATCTCTTCACTACATGATGTTAGTTCTGTATTGAGAAGAAATCACAATTCTAGAATATTAAGGGTTCTACTCTACCTTGAAGCTTCAATGTTAAAGAAACTAGGCCTTTAAGGTCTACTCCTCTCTACAACACTAACATTAAATGCTCCTGGGTGAGTTAATTCTAGAAGCCATACAAAGAAAACATCTTAAAGTCAATTCAAAAAGCAATTTTTAAGTCCATCCTCATTATAATGCAGTGTATAAAGGAAGAACACAGAAATACAAAGAAGAGGGTCCCTGGTATAGAGAAGCTGGCAGAGAGGTGGAGAAGAGGCAGAGATGAACAAAGATAAGCATAACACAGTATTACACTGCCTTCAGGGTACACATCGGATGCTGATCCAAGATGGTCCAAGAGCCAGCATGAGCAGTATCCCAACAGGGCCCCGACAGGCAATTAGGATCTTCTGAGGGCTAACTTAAGAAGACAATGCTTGCCGAATGGCAGCACAGGGAAGTGCATTTCACATGCTGCAGCAACAACTCTAATGTGTCCGATACTATACACCAGCTCTCCAATTATGTGCCTACAGAACATCAGCAGTCCACAGATTCAAAAATAAAATGGTCAACTGTGAAAATCCTATAATTCAAAGAAAAACAGAATGGCCTTCTCGCCAATTTAACTTTTTTTTTTTTTCTGCAATGTGTTTTCTTAAGTATGTTCTATATTCTGGCATATACTAAATAAGTTTCAAAGGAAATCTCAAGCTCAGCCTAAACTTTTTTCTTTGGGGAAAGATATGCTGGTACATGCTTATGGTGCACATACAAGGGTAAATCTGTACCTCATTTTATGTTAAAATTATGTATTATCAATAGCATGTAGGGCTGTCTTTTAAGACAGCCCAGGTATGTGAAAGCATCAGGAACACATGTTGTGGTTGAAAGAGAGAGGAAATACTGAAGGAGTGAAATAGCTGAGTGAAAAAGGCAAGAGAGGTGTCTACCACACTATTTTCAGAAGCCCAACCTCTCAAAGTTCTTTGCGTAGTTTTGAATTTGAGTTCTGGTGCTATTGTATACTAATTTGGACAAGTAACCTAACTGTTCAGAGCCTTAACTGCTCCACCACTGTAGGGCTTTTGCCACCCACTCTGGTACATAGTTCTCTGTGGGTCACTG
Organism: Myocastor coypus; assembly: GCA_004027025.1. Lineage (NCBI taxonomy): Eukaryota > Metazoa > Chordata > Mammalia > Rodentia > Myocastoridae > Myocastor > Myocastor coypus. The sequence continues at coordinate 25,508 of PVJA010028665.1, read as the reverse complement.
CATCTCAGGTTGCCTCCTCTCTGCCCCTGTGGGGCTCAGCTAAAACGTCTTCTGGGGAATTAACCTCTGCCATATGCAGTACTCCAATGAATAAGATATGCCCTCATAATGCAGTCATACAAAAGGTAAACAAGTGGGTTTAGCATTAAGGAGAACCAGCACAGGGGTGGCTTAGGAGGCAGATTTACTCAGGTAGAAGTTTAAAACCCTTGACAGTGACAGAACTCATCAGCTTTGACAATGAATGAGAACACTGAAAAGAGGGCTCCAGTTCCAAAGCATGTGGTGGATTCAGCCCACAGAATACCAACTACTCTTGTGGCTAAACGCATCAAGGGCCACTCATGTTATGCACACCCACCACCCCCTTGCCCTCCATCAGGGAAAGTTCTGCTCCTTGGCTCACAGATTTGGTAATATAGGCCTGGGGCAAACAAAGGCAAAAGGGGTTCTGTGCTTTTCTTTTTTCATGACTATTGCCAAATTTTTTAATCTCTGACACAAATTTTACTGCTATGTAACAGCTCCATTTTATACATGTGCCACCATTCACCCATTTCCTTATTGCTATTCCATCTTTCAACTTTTTGTGATTGTAAGTAATGTTGCAGAGAACATTCTTAGAGGAAAACTCGTATGCTCTGGTGATTTAGCAGAATAAATTCCTAGACAAGTACTATAATCACTAAATCACAAGTTCTGTCATGTATGTCACACCATGGATCATCCTCCATAAAAGCTAATATCCACCCAATCAACTCTATATTGCTTTTAAATAACAGCCTTTTACAGTGCCTATGATGAATTTACTTGGTTTTCCTTTCTTATAATTTTTAGTATTAGTATATGTTTACAGAAAATAATATTTTTCTAAGAATTCTGAGAGACACTAACTCTTCTTACCAGATTCTATTATGGCCTCAGTGCTATTAGAAGGAACTTTTCTCCAATCCATAAGGCAGGGCTCAGACTGAGATGAATTACACCATTTAATAACGTAGTCACAAGTCATGTTGGGGTCAGGATGCCAGGTGAGGAGAATTCTCCTTCCACTTCCAACAACTTGCTCTACTCTGAGATCATCTTTAGCAAAAATAAAAGCATTTTATTGGCATGAAAAACACTGCTAGGTAAGTCTCATGAAAGTACAGGAGTTACAAGGATTACTTCACTGTACACAAATTATAAGTTAGTGCTCAAGCTAGATAAATGTTTAGCAAAGATGAGAAATACCTCTCTGTTACTTCTGCTGTAACAACTCTTCAGCACTTACCTGTATCTAGCTATTAACTCAACAACTGAAGAATTAAAGGCAACTAGGATCAGGCAGCAACAGCAAGGGCTGGGACAGGAAGACGAATGTCCAGGAATGATGGGGTGAAGGGCATGACGATGAGAGCATGTGGCATGACTACACTGTGAAGGGGGGAGCCGGAAGCTGGAAAAGACCCTGAATGCAAGCTCCACAAGAGCAGGTGCAGAGAGGGCGCACACCAAGCAGTGGGAGAGAGGACAGAGGGGCCAGGGGCCTCTCCTGCTTCCCAGGAAGCCTACCAGCCTGTGGCAGGGCTGAGAGGCTCTGTGTCAGCTCTATCTTCCCTATCCTGTCAGGTGTGTTCCTCTATGAGCAGGAGGGCCCAAGACCTGGGCGAGGAATTGGAGTGGAACATGTAATTTATAATTAGGGGTTCAGTAAAAAGCCACAGAAATATTTTCTGAGCAAATGTACATTCATAATGCAGTTATACTGAACATAAGACATCTAGCTTAGAGCACAGAAGGCTCTGGACATAAAATAGCTTTCTGGCTCCATATGATTGGAAATCTGCAACAGAAACCTGAGCTGGGGCTGGAGAGCTTCCACCTTGGGAAATCCTCCAAGAGCCATGAGGTAGCAGGGCTAGAGTTCACCACCAGAAAGCTGCTGAGTGAGCCAAGGTTAACCTCTGAAAGTTACATCCTTGAAGGTCAGAGGGTAGTCCTTCAGCTAAAAGACAATACAGCTGTTGCCTATTACTGTGGGTGCAATGAGCTTCTTAAGTTCACACATCTGCTTGTGGCAGGCCAGCCCCAAATACAGGACCATGATTCTGCCTTGCAATGAGCGTGCCTGGCTGTATCTGTGCCTCTACTGCCCATTAGCTCAGCAGAACAGTGTGTGCCTTCCTGCCATGTACTTTCCTCATTCCTTCATCAGCTGACCTGAGAAGACACTCACTGGATCCGTGTGTCTTCCTCCAGGAATGAGCATTACAGAAAGGTGTTCCCTGATAGAAGTGTACAGCAAACTAGGGACAGGAGATGACTTGAAAGAAGTGGTCATGTCTTTTAAACTCATGACTCAAAAAGCCATCTAGATAGAGCTCAGAAAAAATGCAGTAGTCACTGACTACTATAAATTTAAAGGAAGACACTTTTAAAATTCCATCATTTTTTCCCCAAAGCCTGTATACTACAAGTGGAACTCAGACTTCAGAAAAATTTTTATCACTAAAGAATTTCTGGGCTGGCCTGATAGCTCATTAGACTAAACTCCTTCTTAGGCAGAGGCCAGCTGCCAGGGTTTGATCTGTGGCATGCCATGCCAGCCTCACCCAGTTAAAGCCAATACTTTTTCCTGCCTGACAGTTTGCAAAACAGCTACAGCATAGGTTCTTAGTCTTAGAGATATTTGAAAACAAAATTTGGATAAACAGTTAAACTCTTCTTATAAGTACTTCCCACAATAACTGGATATAGTAATTATTTTATCTGTAAGTGTACATGTTTCAAGTCAATGGTATTAACTACTTATCTCAGTGAATTTTAGACACCTGCCTATTTCTCCACATGTACTTCAGCAGAAAGCAGCATGTAGAAGAAGACTCACTACATAAGAGCACATTACATCAACTTTTTAAAATTTTTTATCTTTATGTACCAAGTTTTCACAACCACTTACCATTTGGGATTTCCATACTGGCTATTTTAGAAGGTGGTGAAGAGCCAACAGAGTTCTTTGCTACCACACTGATGATGTAGTCATTTTTATCCAGGCGTAGCTCTGCTTTGTGTTGAGGATCTGGGATCTCAGAAAGAGATTGTGTTTCCTCATCTGATGAACATGATACATTATAGGAGAGGATTTTTCCATTAGCTTCATTAACAGGCAAAGGCTACAACAAACAGAAAAAAAGTTATTAAAACCTTACAGGGCCAGGGGCAGGGGAGATAGCTCCGAGGCACAAGTGCCTGCTGGGCAAGTGCAAGGTCGTGAGTTCGAACCCTGGTCCCACAAAAACAAAACAAAACAAAACAAAAAAATCTTACAGGGCCAGTGGGATGGCTCAGTGGTCTAAAGCGCCTGCTTAGGCAAGCTTAGGCAACTGCAGGGACCACGGTTCGATTCCTAGCACCACATGCTATGCCAGTCCCACACCCAGGATAGTCTGAGCTGGCCATAGTATTAAAAAAAAAACAAAACAAAACAAAACAAAAACCTTGCAAAATAATAAGTGTCTAGGAAAGGTCATTGAGTCTAAACTGAATGTTAGATTCACAATGACTAACACTGAAGAAAGATGAAACAGTCCACAGAGGAAAACACAGAGACCTAGGTAAGTTAGGAGAGCCATACTTAGGAAAGCTATATTTGTTGCAAGTATTAAAAATACACAGAAATTTAAAAATTAAGAAAATGCAAAACAAGATTTATTTTCACAAATACCCAAGTATCCAGTCCCTTTAAAAAGGAACTGGGAAGGAGATTTAAATTAATGTGAAGCAAAAACTTAAAGTCTGCAGAGGTGCTGCTGTACTTAATAACAAACAAAACTTTTTAAAAATCTGGCATTTTTAAACAACAATAGTTCTGAGCCAGGGAGATAGCTCGGCAGTCTAAGTGCCTGGCTGGCAAGTGCAAGGACATGGGTGTAGCACTGGTACCGCACACCATGACCACTTCAAGTGTGCCAGCCACTGAAACGAGGCATGGTGGTGTGTGCCTATAATCCCAGCACTGGGGAAGCTGAGACAGAAGGATCACTGTGAGTCCAAGCTGTGGAGTGAGAACTTGTATAAAATAAATACATCTTAAATTTTTTTTCTCATTTTTAAGTTATGGCATGAAAGAAGACTGAAAAACAGCAAGTAAAACTACCCCATTTCTACCTTTTAAACATTTTTGCATTTTGATATCTGATATTTCCAATTGTTTTTCTAGATGTAGGATTTTTTTCTGCTACTTTCTAATATTTTATTAAATGATATAACTCACCTTGTTCAGATCTTTACCTTAAGGATAGAAAAGAATTCCTTCACTGTTTGTATCCAAACACAGTTGTGCATTTTTTTCATTTTTATATAAACACACTTGTCTGTTTTAATCTGATTAAATACATTTTGTTTTTTTATATTTCATATAGTATGCTTACCACTTTACTTGAATATTCCCTAAATACAAGAAATTTAAGTTGTTCCTAAGTTTTCACAATACTAAAACAGTGGTATTTTGGTGAATACTTCTGTGCCATTTTTTTCATAAATCCCAAAAGGGGACACAGTGTATACAAGAACATGAGCATTGAAACTCTTATTTACAGAGCTGAGACAATTTTCAAAACTATGCCCCAATACTCATTGGGACCACAGGAGACCTGCTTACCCACTCACAGGAGAAGCAGGTAACCAACATTTGGGGCTCCAACTTGTAGTTTCTAGCTGAGTTTTTGACAAAAGCAAGGGAGAGGGAATTTAGGCAACTCTCAGATCCTGAATGAACTTCATAAAATCAAAGCAAGGAGTGCTCAGAACTGAGACCAGACATCCTCACAATGATGACTGTGACAAACGGCAAGTAAAGAGTAACCTGGAGATTTAGGAGGCAGGTGAAACCTCAGCAGTACTGCAGACTGAGGCTGTCCAGGAAATCCTGGCTCCCCCACAATGAAAATACCACAGATGCATGTCAATGGAGCACTTAAGATACTATGATTATTTAAATGTGTAAGGAAAAATGAGATATTTACCTTCCAGTAGATTATCAAATTTTTTCCATCAGAACTCCACTCTCGCCAAGTATCTGGTCCCTTTGAAGGAACTAGGAAGAAGATTGAAAACTCAGCACCTGGAGACACATACTGTATGTCTGTTTATAGTATTAGTAATTGAGATGCGAGTGCTAAAAACCTTTTGCCTATGGTATCTCAAATGCTCACTAATATGTAAAGCAGCTCAGTGGCTTACACAGGAATTTAGAAAATGAAGCCATAGAAAAGCTAAGCTCTCACTGAAAAATATTTTGGAGAGGATGGGGTAGGCACTTTGCCTCCATAGTCTTTCGAAGTGCCTGCACATGCACAGCACAGCAGTTCTGTAAAAGAGAAAGCCTGTTCCACTTCTCAAGCATGCTTTGTTTTAAGCCATAAAGACACAGGTGTATTTTTGTCACATTCTGCTAGCCAGAATTTTTGAGAAGGAAAAAAGACTGACTGGAAAGAGAATTATTTTGATCAAATCTCATGTTCATCTTTCATTTACAAAATGTTACTTCTTGCACGCATCTCTTACTGTCTTTGTGTACCTCCAGGTAGGCTTATTTATTTTTATTGCCTCAAGATAACATTTAAAATATGTATTGAAGTAAATGAATCACAGTTTTTTCATTATGACATTTACAGGGATTTAATTGTACTTTGTAATTTATTTTTCTTAATAGCCAAAAGTTCAGTGCATTGTTCTTGATGAAATAGACACCCATGTGAGCACCGTAATCAGGACATTGTTCATAATTGTTGTTCTGAATCCTATGAGTCATATTCACCCTAGCAAGTACTTGCTATATAATTTGGTCAATCATTTCCATACTGTGTATTTGTACACTGTCAATGTCTTAAACTACAGGAACTACATATGAAGTTTTTGTTTGCTTTGAGCAGGTAGATGGGTGTTTTGGCCATTATAATGTGAAACCACTTCTTTCCTTACAGTATTTGACCAAATTTGTGTGTCTATGATATTTGTAAATACATGCTATCTCTGTATTTCTTATCATAAACCTATTTAGTTTTATTCTCAGTAGGTTTTTTCGGATTGTACAGTGTTTATATGATCTGAACTCCTTATACATAAGAAGGTGTGTATATTAATCCAATTATGGACTTAAATATTTTAAAAGTATAAATACCCTTATTTGCTGCAAAGACCAGTGTGTAGACATTTGCTTTTTAGCAATATTTTTAAGTGCTCCATTTTAATGCCAAGGAGTAAGTCTTTTGGCAATACAAACTGGTCAATAATAGGTAATGCAGGTATGTTCAGGTTAGGGCCAACAATGTTTCGCATTTTTATGCTTCTTTTCTGTCAACACTAATGAAGTCAACATTGCCTGAATGTCTGAATAATGAAACACATCCCTCTTTAAAAGTATGTAACTGAAAAAGAAATAAAAAATAAAGGTAGTTTTTCTAAAACAAAAAAAGAAAAGCTAAGCTCTTGATTCCTACACAACACAAGGTCTCAGAAAGCACGCTAAAATCACACTCGCAGCCACCTGTGATTGTTCTTGGGTGCTTCTCTGTCTTACATTGTCCCACTTCCCCATTAATGATAATTAGCTACAAACCATTTAATTTACTTACTGGCTTCTGTGGTCAAATGTTGTTTTTCATTGCTCCATTTACTCCATTTCCAGTAAGTTTCAGAAGAACAACGAATCCGGAAAGTATATATAGTATATGGATTTAATTTGTCCACAGCAACACGATAATTTGAATTTTTTAGTCCTTTGACTGTGATATTCCGCTATTTGAAAACAAATATGAGTATGCATGAATATATGCCACATATGTAAATATGTGAATATACCTACACATACACATTTTTTGTAAGACAACCTCTCACATAAGTAGCATAAATTAACTCAGTATACATATTAGCTTATATTTAAATACCAAAAGTAGTTCATCTACTACAGTGGATATTTTATGTTTAGATTCTTATATTTTATATTTTACGTCTTACTTATGTAGAGTAGTAAGTCAGTGAAACTATTTTCTATAATAGCAATAAAACAGCGGGGGTCTTTTCAATCCCAATGTTTAATCTACATAATATTAAATTATGCAAAGGATGATATAATTTTGATAACTAATAAATGGCTGATGATATAATAAAACTGAACATAGTTTGGTAATCCTAAATGCCCTCAAGGGTTTGAGCATTAAGTGTGCTATTCGAACACCACCTGGAGGCTTCTTGGTGGCTGCCATCACCATATGCGTACTTTGTTACTGTGCCCTTAGGATGCCTACTATGGCACTAAGCGTACAGTGAACAGGTGACAGATATTAAAACTAAACAAAAAAGAGCAACTTTAAACAAACTTGAGGATTTGCATGACTTAGGAAAGCCTCTACACTCCCAGATGCTTATCACAAGGGCTTTTTTTTCATGTTTCATTTTCAATTTTGATTCATTTTCTAAAAATCAGTAAATTTCCAAATGAGTACTTAAGTACAGTATTATTTATCATGGACTTACCACGATTAAAAAATGGTATAGTAAAAGTCAACATAAATATTTTAAATGTACTACAGAGTCAAGCTTTGACTTATAATTACCAACTATAGTTCACCCATGGTGATGCCTTCTCTGATTTTAAAGATCATTACTACTCTCTGGTGCCAATTATTCCATTAACTGGTGTAAAAGGTCCCAGCAAGGCATGCTCACTCATCCCCAAATCGAGCACCAGCTGTGTGACCCATTCCACATACCTGATCCAGGTGCATTTGTAGTAGTAAGTTTAACTTACTTTCTGTAACATTAGGGTATTATAATTATTTTTAAACATTTAGTGCAGTGCTATTGTTACATTGCTATGTCTTTCTTGTTTAGGAAGTTTTTAGAAGAGGGAGCTTACACATCATAAAAGAATTTTACTTACCAACTCTTGCTTTGAATTAGGCTTATTAATTTTAACTTGACATAACAGATTAATCTTTGCAAAGTTGCCTGATAAGCGCCAAAAAAGCGTAACAGTTTTTGAATTGATATCCTTCACTCTGAATGAAGTAGGAGTGTGTGGAGAAACTGTAAATAGAATTTTAAAGGTAATTCATTTAGACATTTATTTACAAGTAAAAACTATAACTATGATAACTTTTAACTCCTAATGCATACAACAAAGGAGAAGTAAAGAAAACAAAACCTGGGGCTGGGGAGATAGCTCCGTGGTCGGCAAGTGCAACATTGTGAATTCGAACCCCGGTCCCACAAAAAGAAAAAAAAAAAAAAAAAAAAAA
>PVJA010028664.1:0-27413 GCA_004027025.1 Myocastor coypus | reverse complement strand
GACAGGTTAAAACTAGAACAACATTTGAATGGGAGAATTATAACTCTGAAAATCTACACGAACATTTTCTAAAAACTCAATGAATTAATTCATAGGAAATTTACCATAAAGAATCTAATTTTTTTTGGACAGGCACTGCTATGGTATACTAATTTTCCTAGAACAGTTAGAATACTAAATAATCTAACCATCTGAGAAATATTTACATGATTAGAGGAAAGCTGTGCTTTCCCTCCCCAAATGTTCAGACTCTTCTGTTCTAGGTGTTTGCTGGTAATGAGCTGGAGCAGAAGAGGAGGAGGGCTGAAGGCCTCGGCACTGCGTTCAGCACCTTCTCCCAAGCTCCTGCATGTAAAAGGCCTATAAGGGCTGGGGGAAGACCGAGAGAAAGAGGCTCCATCTGCCTTCATTCTTAGCAAGAGTTTTCATGCTGCAGGCCTGCCGATGGCACAGGGGAGGAGAATTTTGTGGTTGTAAGCTCTGGTCTAGTTGGATAAAGCTTTATGGTCTGGTCTGGAGTGAGACGGAATGGGATGGGATGGGATGGGATGGAACACAATGGAATGGAAAGAGAACAATTTGGGGAATTGTTTTAAAGAAGGGAAGGTGAGTCTGGCAAGGCTATTGAGATGGTAAAAAACCCTGAGAAAAATGATCAGTCAGATATGCAGCAAAGAAAAATGTTTTTACCTCCTTTCCAGCTAGCCAGAGCATTTGCTAAGCACTGTTTTATTTCACCACAAATCAGGAGACAGATGCTAGTACCCTGGCTCGTACAAGATCAGATTCCTAACAACAGAAAGAACTGGAAGAGATTTTACATCGCCGAACCCCAAATCATGGTGTGAGACCTGTTGTCTTCAGTGATTCCCTCTATGCATTGTTCTTCTGGGATAATCTTCTGGGATAATCTTGATCTTCCTGCAAAAAAACTCACTTTAAATTCCATCTTGTACAAGACTACTAAAGATGATCAGCTTTTAGGGCAAAATGATGCACAAAATTATAAAGCATCAAGGTATGCACATCCTAATTAGCTAATTAGCTGCTTCCTTAGCCTTTTCTGTCTGTGACCATGTTTAGATGCAAATGCTTTTGCTCCTTCTGTGTTCTGTGTTATCCTGTGTCTACATGCGATTGTGCCTTGTGGAACAAAGCTCTGACATATTGCCAAGGGAGCATCTCCCTTAGACAATTAACCTTACTCAGGAGAGATCTTATTGCTCAAACCAGTTTCCATATCACTAGTTATTTTTTTAAAAAAGCATTTTTAAAAGGATGTCAACATCATATACAGCACAGAGCTTTGCACATAAGTGCATAAATCACTTTTGTAAATAGCTCTTTACTAAAGATGAACAGCAATTTGTTGTGGGTGGGAGGTAAAGAATGAGGTTTTGTCATTTAATGGTGACCTGCACATAGTTCTCCATTATCTGTGCTAATGGGGACAGTGACAACAAGGATAATGAAGACCATAAGAAATCTATGGAGGAACTTAAATCTGCCTTTTTTATTTCTTATAAGTAGCGAAGGCAAACATTTTTCTAGAGTGAAATTTTAGATTGCATATTTCAATTGCAAAGTCATTCCCATTCCATTTTTCCCCTCAATGACTAAGTTTAGTGCTTAAAATAGACAAGGAGTTTGTTGCATTTTGAACATAAAGGCACTCTAATCAAACTGTCTATGAATATAGAATACATAATGGCCTGACTTCTTCCTCTGAATTGAATAGACGTTGGCATTTTGTGGACAAAGCACATCAAACAATTTACTAAAATCACCAGGGCATTGACTAGAGAAATTTCTCTGAAGCCACCCACAAGGGAAGTGTACTAAGTTGGCTAAGGCTTCTTTCTCTCAGACTCTTGGGAGGAACCAGAGCAAGGCCACTGCTGACAGAGGGCAGGGATTGCACCTTGGGTGGATGGCGCTATTCCTATAGAGATTAAAGATTCGCAGAAGACTCCAAATCCAGGCAAACTACTTTATGCTGCTTGTTTTTGCTGTTTATGTATGAAAGTCAGACTTTATTTGTATAGCTTTGCATTACTTCAGCAAAGCACTTGAAGCAGGCTACTTTTTTTAAAGGATTTTTTATTTTTATTTATTTTTTTCTTGTTTCAGAACCTTTGTTTGTTTTGTTTATTCACTCATTTTTATGGCCGGCTCAGCCCGCCCCGAGGGCAGGGCCAGCGCAGCATGTGGAGCCGGGGATGGAACCGCGGTCCTCGAAGCCACCCAAGCTTCCCCAAGCGGGCGCTTCAGACCACTGAGCCATCCCGCTGGGGCCCCAAAGCAGGCTACTTTTATAGAGAGGTTTTTTTTTTTTTGCTCACAGGTTTTGGAGGTCAGAAGTACAAACAACATGAAAGCCTCTTGCGAAGGTACAGTGCATCCTGATGGAACGTGGGTGGGAATCTCTGTATTTTTGTCCCATTTATAAAGTCACTAGGTCATTCATGGAAGCCCTCACCTAAGGGCCTGCCTGATCGTAATCATTCCCTATAGACCCCACCTCTGAACACCGTGGCAAAACTAAGTTTCTAACCACTCGATGTCACTAGCAGACATCAAACTTAGGAGTTTGAATTTCTTCATGCACTTGGGGAAAGTGCATGACGTGTGTTCTAAAATATTATCTAGGAGTATAGTACAGAAATTAACAATATAAAATAATACCAACTAAAAAACCCGAGACATAAGCGGGCACCTTCTCTCAGTAATGCACAGCTTGAGCTTCCATTCATATTTAAACTTCAAGTAAATGCAGTGATTTCAAAGTCCGAAGCAGTTTTAGCCCTGAGTTCAGAGGTTCAAAGAGTTTCTCTCATGCAACCTGGCCAAAAGGTAGACTTAACCAACTTTAACATTTAGAAACCTTGATGCTTCTCTTGAAAATTCCTGTGTTCAAAGACTTGTTAGCTCCAGGCTCTTCCCTCTGGCAGTGGGTCTGTAATTAGGAGCTCCCCTCATACCTGATCTACCATGTTTTGTGGAAAATTGTCTTCTGGTAGTTCCAGGAAGATGTCATATTTTCTAAATCTTTTTTTTTTTTTTTTTCTTTCCCCAGATGCATTACTGAATTTTCTTCCTCCACGCCAGAAAAGAGATGAAGAAAAGAAAATCAATACGGCTTCCTGTCCCTTTGAGCTGGTCTCCCCTTTTAAACATTTTGAACATTTTTAGTTAAGACTTCTTCAGTAAAACAGACACCATCTTCACTTTCTTTTCTTCTTTGCTGTTCTCGTTTTGAATTTCTCTCACTTTTTAAGATGAAGGACTGAGCAATCAGTTTTCTTTACTGAAACTTATATTCTAGAACATACTTAATCGTCATCCAGAGTTCTAATTCTTTGTTAAAAGAATTTTTCTTAACAGTTATTCCATAACAGTTTCTTGCCTTTCTACGGCAGCAGTGGAGCTTACCTACATGCTACCGCACAGATATCAGCTGAATGCGGCAGCTGCCGAGCTCATGTGAGTTCACGTGTGCCATACATGTTAATACAGCAGATTACAGAGATTTATAACAAAAACTCTTACCAGTGATTTTAATTTAGATTATATGGTAAAATAATATCCAATATATTAGATTAAATAAAATAGGTTGTTATATTGATTGTCACCTATTCACTTTTATTTTATTTAATTAATTAATTAATTAATTTATTTATTCTTAGCATTTTAGGGAAGGGTCTATGGGGTGTTCAGGATCTCACTACTAGATTGGACTCAGTGATTTGCCTGTTTACAGCTTCCCGAGAGCTGGAGTTACAGGTGCACGCCACCACACCCAGTCTCGATCGCAGTCTCAGAGCTCCCTGGGAACAGGGCCGGCATGGCAGGTCCAAGGATCTAACCCTGGGCCCCTCTGCCTGCTTGCAGGTGCTTTAATCTGCTGAGCTATTTGGCCAGCCCTTGTTCCTGTTTTAATTTTAAAAAATATGTCCACTAAGAAATAAAATTACAAGTGCAATTTGGACTTATGCCTTGCCCTATACTTCTTCTGCTATGCATGGATATAGCAGCCCAGCACTATAAAGGAAATATTTAGAATATTTCAGAAAGAGTTGTTCAGTGGTCTATTCTTCTCTAGATAAAAAAAGACATGTGGAGGATGTTCATCTAGGATTAACTCCAGTTACGAAGATAAGGAGGTGACAGTTTAGATCATCTACATGAGAATAATTCTAGAAGAAACTCAATCCAAAATGTGTTTTCTTTAAGTAGTTAACTGGGATTACAAAGTTATTTTTTTTTCTTCTTTTCCTATACTATAGTACTGATATCAAAAGAGAAGCAGAAATTCTTCCTGCACATCCCTAATAATGAGAGAGAGAAAACAAGAAATCTAAAAGAAAGGGATGATCAGGTTTACAGAGCCCCCACTCTGGGGTGGAAGAAGCATTACTGTATGTCAAAAATTATGTTAGAAGCTGAGGCTTCTGGGTATGAAGAGAGACCAGGGACATAGCTCCTACACTTGCCCAGAATGCCCAGCGTCTCAGGAAGACAAAACAAGGATGTCCTGGAGGAGGCCAGGTCTAAGACAGTGAAGCACTAGCAGCTTATTGAGACCTGGAATAGACAGAAGAATGTGAGCAACCTTTAGGGGAAGCAGCAGGTGACCAGGACTATGGAGTCACAAAGGGGAGGCATGTGGAGTTCTGTGTGTCTAAGTGGGACCAGATCCTATAAATAGGCCTCACTGTGGGACTCTGACAGGGAACAGTGAAGATCCAGCTAAGACCCTTGCTACCCCCACCATGCCTTGTTATCTTTGACAGGAGTGAAAGAGAGGGAGACGTATAGAAAAATAAGCCTGATATTTATCTTTGAAGGACTGCTTGTGATGCCAGAAACTCGTACATTCAAGCTGTGCTCACAGAACCCACTCTACTAACATCCAGCTGCATGTGAGGATACGCAAACGTCCTCCAATATAGAAATGCTGCATGTACATGCGTGTGATATATGGCTACCTCGTTGAAAATTGTATAGTGTTTGAGGAAAGAAGCTAACTGAAACATATGAAAGAAAGACATATTTATTTGTGGTAAGAGTGTAAAAGAAAGCTTAAGGGCTGGCCAAAGAGCTCAGTGGACTAAAGTGCCTGCTGAGGCAGAGCACAGCGGCTGGGGTTTGAATCCTGGCATGTTACATTGGCGCGATCCCCCAGGCCTGCTGAGCTGGCCCCTGAGACTGGGCATGGTGGCGGGGTCCTGTAATCCCATTGTTTGGGAGGTTGAAAACAGGAGGAACACTATGAGTCTGATCTATGTAGTGTGATCCTGTAGACCCTGTCCTCAACACATTAAGAAAGAAAAAAAAGTTTTAAGTACCATCTGTGAAGCTTAGACTGAATTATCAATTGTCCTATTCAATGGACTTGAAGATTCTCAAAATATGTGTTAATTTGGATCACGTTTCTTCTAAGATACAGCTTTACATGATGTATGGTGGGGTGAGGGGAGAAAGAAAGTAAGGCTCTCTCTCTCTCTCTCTCTCTCCTATATTTATGCATATGTTTAGTTTCTGCTGCTCCAAAATTTGAGCTGAAGGAAAATGTTGTCTGAAAACAGAGGCTGCAAAGTGTCACGGGGAGTGGACTGGAACCATCTCAGTAGCTTCTCGCTTCACGCTGGTTTTAACGGTCCCTCCTGTGTTGTTGGGAGCTGTGTGTGGGGGCTGATGTGCTGCTGTCCTTTGGAGCACCTCTGCATGAGTGACAGCCACCCTCCGCCTGCTGGCCTGCCTCCTCCTCCTTTGATTCCTAAGTGCCTCTCAGTGGGCTCCCACTAACTCCGTTGGTTCACCACTTAATCCAAACTGACTTTTAGTTGGTTGGAACCCAAAGTTTTCCTGATACCTGGACAATTAATAACCCAAATGAATAGATTTTTAAAAGTATTTTGGAAATATATGCCATTAAAAAGTATTTAGTGGTTGGTTATGCTAAGGACGGTGCAATTATAAAGAAAGTGATATTCACGTATTATTCTCAAGTTTCAACCATAATACTTACTAGCAAGCTAGGTGTACATTACTGAATAAAGGTGGATACAACCTAAAGCCTCCGCTTTATTATCTGCATGTTGCATATTTTCCAATGTGTATGCATTACGCTGCTGGGATAACATAGGCCACATTTTCCCATCATTAATTCTAGCAGGTGCCATCAACCCACTGGCACTTCATTTTCAGCAAAGGCAATTTTGTACGTTTTAATTTCTGGATGCCGAGACAATTCCTATCATATCAGCATGAATTAATGAAAGGGATTATTCCTTTTAGGAAAGATCACCCTATGCTTCTTGTCAAGGAGATATTTTGACACACAATTTAGTCTCCCAAATTATTTACACTGTCAGTAACAGAACTCCTGATTTCACAATCCTGCTTTTCAAAGAGCCAGTATAATGCAAGTATTCGAAAATAACATTGAGAAATTAAATAGTCATAACAGGTTCTATCATTCAAAATGTCTTAATATTTTCAGGATGTTAGCAAATAAGCAAAATAAACAGTAAATTCTTCTTTAGGTAATGTAAAAAGGAGATGAGGATTTTTGGCAGACTTGATTAGAGGAACTTTGTGTTCTCATGTCAATAAAACATGCTAATGTTCACAACTACATGTTAATGTCCACAACTAGAGTTTTGTTAAAACTCTTCCCTCAAATACTTAGATATAATAGAAAATTCATGTTTACAATGAGTTAATTGAAGAATGTGGATTTTTACTGCCCATTTTTGGAAGATAAAGGCACTTCCTAGGACTGCTGGCTTTGCTCCAGCCAAGATACTAATATATACAATTAAATTAGCACCTACAATTAAAGGCTTGCCAGGTTACAGCTGAGGTAGAGGAGATTTTTAAGAAATTGGGTAAACAGACATTTATGGTCCTCAATTATGAGAAAATGGGAACCTAACAGAGGCGTTCTGGCCATTCTGTGGAATAGCTACGACACGCACTCTGACCGTGAGCAGAACACAGCATGCGAGAATCGAGGGACGTGCCATATTTGCACGAAAAGGCGGAACCAGTCTACCTCCTGCCTCAACCCGAGCAGATTTAGAAAGGTAACTAGGATTTATTTATTTAGTGTCAGGAATTGCACCCAGGACCTTACACTTGTCAGACAGGTACTTATGCCACTAAACTATGTCCCCAGCATAAATATGATTTAAAAAAACAGCTGTCAAAAAAAAAAAAAAAAAAGCCAATTCATTGAACATTTAATTCAATGTAGTTATTTATTGTACCTCTATAGTAACCAATGATTGATGGATTCCTTTGGCATCTATACCTCACCACATCATGGGAATCACATGAAAACATACCTGTCCACTTAGGGTTTTTAAAAATGTATTTAGCACAAGGTCTCCAGGGTCTCACTGCACAGATCAGACTGGTAGTGATCCTCCTGCTTTCAGCCTCCCAAGTGCTGGGCTGACAGACACACGCACTTCTCCCAGTCTCCATCACCATCTCAGCACACCCTGGGGGTGGAGCAGGCAGGGCATCCCAGGGATCGAACCCGGGTCATTGTGCCTATCTAAGCAGGCACTCTAGGCCTCTGAGCTGACTGGCTGGCCCTGGTCGCTTAGGTTTTAAACTGATAAAGATATGTTACTATCAGAACAATGGCAACATTTTGTTATAATTAAAGGTCTATAGTAATAAACAGGCTATAGGACTTAAATGCTGTTCCATTTGCATCTTAAACTCTGAAGGTAACGTGTGGGAAATGTTTCAAGAAGATTAAAAAAAAACTATCTCTGCAGTCAGGACTTCTTATAAATCTGTTTTTATTAGTGTTCGTTAGTTTTATAAAATATTGGATTTCAAAGTGTATGCTTAGGTCTTCACCTTTGGCTCTTGGCATTATCCCTTGCAACTCTCGCCCTTTCTCCCTTTTGTCTGTTAATAGTCTCACTTCTATGTTCACGTTTCTTTTAAAGATCTCACATACTAAGGGAAACATGCAATTTATCTTTTTAAAATCTGCCTGATTTCACTTAACATGATGCTCTCCACTGCTCATACTTAAAATGACAATTTTGTTTTTTATAGCATAATGATGCTCCAATATTTATATAATGTTTTCTTTATCCATCTATTCGTTAACGGGCATCTGGGCTGGTTCTATATGTTGGCTATTGTGATTTGTGCTATAATAAACATATGCATGCAGATATTAAATGTTTACTTGAATTTAAAGAAAAATGTATCAGTTATTTAGGTTCTTAGTAAGAAATTTAGAGCACTAATTTATGAGCATAAATTCTATTTGTCAGAGTTAAACAGATCGCAGGTAACCCCAGAGTGGAGGAGCAGCTTTGATGTTTGCTAAAATCTGTGAGTTCACTGCTTTCTGATCCATCTTGCGCTGCTCTGAAATCTAGTATCTCTCTTTCTTGGTGTTGAAGATCTTGCCCTCCTGGAGTCTGGGTTTCTAAAGCTTTTTCTTCTTGGAGTAAGCATCAGTGAGGTGCTTAGGGATTTTTACTTTGCTGATATCAATTTTTGTAAAGGTGGCAAAAATGACAAATTGCTGATGTGTTCTTCATAGAGGAACATGGTTAAGGCTAAGAGGCCCAGTCACAAGTAGCAAGCCACTGGCCAACTGCTTCAGGAAGACCACTATCTTGCCTCTGTGATGCCTGGTGAGGATGATCAAGATGGGGCCAGGTGTGGTGCTAGCTTGAAGTTTCTTCACATGCTGACTGAAGGGTTTCTTGCTGTGGCTCAAGAGCTTTCAGGGCACATCTTCAGTAGGGTAGGAGCTAGGCATTTTTGAAAGCTTAACTACCCAGGTTTCCATTCTCATCCCCAGTGACTGGCTTTGTGATGGTAGCGAGAACTTTCTCCTTTTGCTTCTCAACTTTTGATTTAGCAGCTGTGTACTTTCTCTTGTACAAAGTCTTTCTGGAATACATAGCAGATTGGGTATCTACTAATTCCTCTAATGAGGGCAGGATTTCAGCTGCAGTAGGGCTGCTCCTTCTTGGATGTTTTTGCCTTCTTCACCTTACCCTTTTTACCAGTGCTGCTGGCAGAAGCCTTCTTGGCATTGGATTTCTTCTCTTTAGTGTCTGGCTTCTCAGTTTTTTCACCCACCATTTTACAAAATGGGAAAGAGCTACTTGAATTTTTATGGGTGTATTGGTCAGGGTTTTGCTTAGAGGGACAGAACAGATATAATATAATGAATGGATATTAACACAAAATATATAATCTATAAGGAATTATAAGATTGGCTTACAGTAGTCAGCCAGTCAGATGAGGAAGCATGTAGAGGGCGAGTGCATGCTTCAGACTGACGAATTCCGTCCCGAGGTCTGAACTTCACTGCAGCAGTCCATGTAAGTCTCTACCTGTTGGCTGATGGGTCTGCACTGGAAGACTGAAGCATCTGTAATGGACGCTGAAGAGTCTGCAACAGATGGCGAAAGACCCAAGCTGGAGGCTGAAGAGTCTGCGCTGTAAGCCAGATGATGAAGTCCAGGCTGAATGTGAAGACTGAAGCTTCTCCAACGAGGTGAAGTCTTGACTCCTTCCTCAGCCCTTTAAAAAGTTTCTTTGTGCTCAGTCATTCTGACGTGGGCCCCTTGTGCCCTAGGGTGGAACCAATCATACTTCAGGATGGGCCCTTGATCCCCCCTAGGGAGGAGCCAATCATATCCTAGGCAGGCCTCGGTCATGCTGCAGGGAGGAACCAATTGTACCCCAGAGTGGGGCTCCCACCAACAGGGAACCAGACGGCTGAGTCATCCAGGCAAGTTGACACGATGTATCAACCACGACAATGGGTATGGCTGGTATTCATATTGATGTCCTAGCATTTATGTAATATATACAAGTATGGCACCTAGTATGTACTCGATGTATGAGATAGTAAGGAATGGTATAGAAATCAACAAGATATGATGTCTGCTTTCAAAGAGTTTGAACCATAATAAGTTGGGCAATAAGTTGATGCTATAACTAGTATGTTTCTAAAATATTGTAGACAGGCTCTACAAGGGAGACTTGAGCAATGGTTTAAGGAGTTGATTATGAAGGAGGTTCAAGGAAAAAGATGTTTCAGAAACAGTAGGATATTATGAAATTATTTTTGAAAGTTTTCATGCATGGAGAAAGCATGAATATTGATTTATACAGCTGAGTTACACTACATGAATGGAAACAGTGCTAGATAACAGTGGTGAGATATCGTATTCCCCTGGAAGAAATGTAGGTGCTATTCTGTGGTAAGCCACAGCAGACTAACTTGTGAGTCAGGATAGATTTGTGATGGCAAACATGAAGGACATGAGCAGGAGGTAGAAGACAGGACAGCAGGTAGAAAGATTATTTTTCAGCAGATTAGGAGAATATTTTTAAAATAATATGATAAATTAAGGGTGGGAATGAACACTGTTGAGGGACATGACTTGGTGGCTGATCATAAGTGGGGTTCAGGAGAGGGCAATTGATTATACCCTATAGGTTTTCTGGGGTAGATTTCTCTGCTACCCTTTGAAAGAACTTCTTATACAGCACAGGCCTCTTCATGCCTGCATGAGCACAGCTACATAAAATAAATTGGATTAAATGGAACCTATTTTACAATTCAAGTTCATATTTGTTGGCGTTAAAAAATGAATTTGACAGGGCACTTTGTACTAAGGACCGATGAGTCATAAATCACCAAGCAATGACCTCAGGGCCTCATAGATCTCTCACCATTCTTTAGCACCTGTCAGAATGTAGGCTAACATCAGAAGCGTTTTAGGGTCGCAGAAGGTAGCAACTCCCCTGACCCCCATCCAGATGCGGTAAGCATTACATAAGCACAGTGGTAGCTTACAGAGCACTTTACTGGAATCCTCAAGAGCAGCAGTCACTTTTTTTCCTCACTCTTAAGCTTCAGCACACAATAGAAGTGCAACACACATGTGCATATTGATCGTACCTTTGATAAGTACAAGTCTTCAGATGACTTTCCTCCTAGCTAGCATACTGGATCCGCTGATACCTTTTGTTTCTTTTCAGCACCCATCTATTGCCCAAAAGAGTGCCATAGTTAGAACCCTGCGCTCTCATCTATCTACTTCCCCAAGACTCTTACCAACATTCAGTTGGGTTCAGTTCCACACCTGTTACTTTTTCTCAAACTGCTTATCACCGTTTGGGAGATGATTTACAATTTGCTAGCAAAAGAGGAGTGTAGAACGCAATGGATTTGATCTTTATGAGAAACAGGTCCCATGTTTTTGAAAGTCTCAATAGACATGAGCTACTAAAAGTTGCTAAAAATTGCTCTCCAGCTAGATGGGGATACAGTTTTACATAAGTAAAATACTAAGATTTACTTGAAAATTTTGTACTTCGCTACGTGTTCTTTCTTGATGGAAAAGATGGCTAACATAGAAATTAGGGATTACACATAAGGATGAATTTATTGCTGGAAGACAAAGAGAAAACCAATCAGACGTACTATGTGCATTCAAAAATACTTTGCGCTTACATTGAAGTAATTACAAATAAATATACATTTATTTGATTTTAGATTAAAGAAAATGCTTGTGGAAAATATATATATATATATATATATATATATATATATATATATATATATATATATTTATTTTTTTTGTGGGACCAGGGTTTGAACTCACGACCTTGCACTTGCCCAGCAGGCACTTGTGCCTCGGAGCTATCTCCCCAGTCCCTAAAAATATATATTATTTTAAACATCCTTTCTTCAGCTAATTTTGCTTTTTGCACAATGCGCAGATGAGTCGTTTCAGAGTGGGATAAGAGGTCATTGTTCTTCCTTCTTGAGAGCATTATCCATTAAAGAAGTCTGTGTCAGCAGTGTAAAAGAGGCATGGACATTC
Source organism: Myocastor coypus (assembly GCA_004027025.1). Classification (NCBI taxonomy): domain Eukaryota; kingdom Metazoa; phylum Chordata; class Mammalia; order Rodentia; family Myocastoridae; genus Myocastor; species Myocastor coypus. The sequence continues at coordinate 15,516 of PVJA010028664.1, read as the reverse complement.
CCGTCTCCTTAGCAACCTGTTCAAGCATACCACTGGGTTCTAGCCTTTGCCATCATGGCCCTGGATGGAAACATTAACCTTCTCACAGAGCATTCCATTGTGTGTTTATTGTTCTCTTCGCATAATAAACCATTCTTATCAGGCAAAGAAAGCATGAGGGAGGCGTTCCGAAGACATCTCAGAAGACTGTGAGTATAGTCGTTATGGAAGCATAGTCGCTTACTAGGTTCACCCCACGGTTTAGCAGGGTGAGGCCAAGAGGAACAACAACAATCCGTTAAAAACTAGAATATTTCTGTTCTTGTTTTCAAAACCAGAAGTACAAATTTTTGTGAAGCTGATGTAGTATTTAAGTAGGAAATTGCTTCCCAGGAAAAAGCTCCTCGTGAGGAATGTTTTCTGCATAATAAGTTTGTGAGGAATTCTTTTCATGGGTCTGGCAGGTAGATGTTAGGATAGCTTCCTGGATATGGCTTGTGTAATGTCCTCTCCTGGAATCAGGGAGAAAAGTGTAACTTGCTTCTGCTCAATAGACTACACCAAAGTAATGAGATTCTATTTCCATAAATATGTCTGTCTGTCTGTGTACGTGAATGCCTGTCTGTGCATATGTGGATGTGTCTCTCCACATTCATAGCTCTACCTTGTTAGATGCACTAGAGAGATAAAAAGCTTCTACGACACAACCGCTGATGGACAGCAAACCATGACAGGAAAACATGGGACATGCTTTAAAAGCTGTGAACCTCAGTCAAATACCTGCAAAGAAGTGAGCTCTCTTTATAACTATACCTAGTAGTCGACACATTGTGTCAGTTTGGCTGGGTTGCCTGGCGGTTCCACACTATGGGCTGTGAGGGCCCCACCCCAGAGTAACTCCGTGCAAAAAGGGGACATAAAGGGGTTGAGGAAGGAGTCGACATTCCACTTCCTTGGAGGAACTCCAGTCTAGGCAAACAGCTGGGACTTCATCTCCTGGCTTCCAGCACCGACTCTTCGGCCTCCATCTTGGATCCTTCAGCTTTCCGTTGCAGATTCTTCAGTCTTTCATTGCAGACCCAGTGGTTAACCGCTAGAAACCATTAGCGACTGTTAGAGGCTGGACACTGTGGTGAGCTTCAGACCTTGGGACGGAATCCTTCAGTCTGGGGTGTGCAGACGCCCTCAGCACACTTCCTCCTCCGACTCTGACTGGTACACCTTGTGTTATATCTGTTCCTTCTGTTGTATCTATTCCTCTAGTAAAACTCTGACTGAAATACTATATGAAGCTAAAGAAGCAGCTCAGCTCCTCTGATGCTTTGATTGTAGCTGTGTGAAACCCCGAGCAAGCAACCAAGCCATGCCAGTACCTGAACCACAGAAACCATGACGATAATCATGTGTTGCTTTAAGCCACTGGGTTTGCGGCAGTTTGTTATGCAGCAATAGAAAATACAACAGGATCAGTGGACCTTCCCTGCTGACTTTATTTCTGCCAATCTTATTCTACAGAATAACTCAGGATAAATAGTTGCAAATCACATATGCATATGAATTTAAAACTTTTGGGCCAGCCAAATAGCTCAGTGGATTAAAGCACTTGCAAGCAGGTTCAGGGTGCCCCTGCTCTCCAGGGTGCACTAAAACAGCAATTGAGACTGGGTGTGGTGGTGAGCACCTGTAATCCCAGCTCTTGAGAGGTTGTAAACCAGCAGATCAGTATGAGTCCGATGTAGTAGTGAGACGCTGAACACCCTCTAGACACTTACCTAGAATGAAAAAAAAAAAAAAAAAAAAAAAGAAATTCCTTGAAAATATCTTTGTATCATCCTAATTTTCTTTGTATATGATGGTTGCCTGTTAGTGTCTCCCATTTCTTAGCTTTCTGGTAGAGCCTACCCTTTCATTAATACTATTGATTAAGACACACAAGGGTGATCATAATGTACAGTTAATTTACAAGTTAAAATCCTTTATTACAGTAAAATACATATTGCCATTAATGACCCCTCAAAATACTTCATGTCAAATACTGATTACCATTCTCGCTATGTTCTCAAGCAGTTCTGAAGGTCCTCTTCTGTATTTTCAGAAGGTATGATTCAAAAAGTGCAGTGACATCTACTATGAAGTGCCATTCCGGGGTGAGGCAGGCACTAAAGCCATCTCAGTGTGGCCAGTGCCATGTTATTGACTAAATCTGGCACTGTGCAATGTCTGGCTTTTCCCCAAAGCGAAAACGACCATGACGGTTAAACATTTTGAATCAATTTGGGATACTGAGGCAACCATGACAGCATAATTAAAGACATCTATAAAGGAGGACTTCCAGAAGTGCTTCAGAAAGTGGCAGGAATGCTGGGACCAGTGTGTTTGAAATATGTTGGCGTGTTCTGATGGGGTTTAGTGGCAATATACTTTTCACTGTGCGACATCTCAAAATATTTTTTCTATTCATTATAAGACTTTTATCACATCTATCTTTTTTCCCCCTTAAGAATTAAAAAAAAAAAATTCAGAGGAGTATAAAAGGTTGTTCAGATATAAGCATGCAAACTTTGAAGATCACAATATGAAACCTCACAGCCCTTGTTGATTTCTTATCAACTTGTTTTGAAATTCTGTATCTTTTTTCTTATTTTGTCATTCTCTTTCTCCTGCATTCATTTTACTTTCTTGCTCATCTTTTCCACTTTCCCTTTTCTCTCTCTCTTTCATCTGCCTTTTTCCATCTCATCATACAGAATTAGTTGGCAGATCTGTGCTGCAGGAAGTGATGCAGAAGGGACTTCCTCGTGCAAACACAACCTGCACAGTGGTGGCTCTCCCGGATCGCGTGTATCTGCACATTTTGTCCATCTCTTCAGGAAGTTTTTAGCCTGTTATGGTTGACAAAGGCAAAAGACCACTTTTGTTTACGGAGTCTGTTGATCATGGTAGGATAGTCATTTTTTTTTTCTCTAGTACCAGGGATCAAATCTAGGACCTTGTACTTTCCAAGCAGGCTTCTTTGCTGCTGAGCTGTATCCCCAGCCCAAGATAAACTTATTGGAGCTGTCTGTAGAGTAGAAGATCTCTAGATGAAGTAAGTGGATCTTGGCCACCATCCTCTCCAAATATGCCATCTGTGTCAGTAGCATTCTGTTATGCTTTCAATATTTGTCTCAAAAAGCTACGAAGTGTATTTAATTCGATTGTGACTGAAGCGTATCCATGTGTGTGTGGATTTGCTCACATGGCCACACTCAACACTGATGGGAGTTTAAGGTGGTTCATCTGTGCCTCACTGAAGGGTTTTCACTTGCGGGTGCCTCAGAAAGCCAAGGAGTGCTCTTGCGTCATTGTCATGTCAACCAAAGTAAACTATTTTTTATTTAATGATGGGAAATAATCCCCAGGTCTACCCATTGAGAGGGGAGTAAAAGAGTGCCTCACCCACTTTCAGTCATCCATTTCTCTGCGTGTCAATCATGAAAGAAGATTTTTTTAAAGCAACCACAACAAACAAAGTAGGATAATGGTTTCATCTGTGCTTTGAAGACCCATCAAAAAGTATCTCAATGGCCAAACAAAGGAAATGACTAAAGAGTTTTAAAATAAGATTTGGAGGGAGATTCTTTTGCTGTGTAAACAAAGAGCAAGCAAATATTAGGGAAAGATACCCATTAATCAAGCGATTAACTTTCAAACAGCCTTATATATTTTGAAAACCAATTTTGCCAACCAAGGAATTATGGGTAGACATTTATTTTATCAGATTAAATAATTTAGATTAACCCTTTAGTGGCTTCACAATTGTATGTCATCTAAGTGGTTGACAGATTGCTGTGTAACTAGAGCTGGGGAACTGACATGTGGGAATGGACTGTCACTCAAGGAGGTGTCATCTTTGCAAGAGCCCAGAACATGTCTTTTTTTATTACTGAAGAGTGCTGTCATGTTGGCAGACTCAGGGACAGAGTCTGAAATAAGAAACCCTCATGCAAGGAGAAGGTTCTCACTCCCCAGATCTGCTGAATGCATTTCCTCCCCGCGGTGAAGGTCTTCTGGGCTGCTTCTGACCATTCGGAACAATTAAAAATTAGGAACAGACAATTGTCCTCTTCACCCACCTCCAAATGCATTAGATGGCAAGTGAATTTTAAGCTTAGCAACCCTTCAATATTTGTTGTAGGTATATTTCTTTGAAACTTAGCACTTTGGAGGAAAGGAATGTATCCAGGTTACCACAGAGGAGAAAACAAATTAGCTTCTGCCTTTCTGACATCTTATTCTCCTTCTGTGCACCTGGCCGGTCTCTACCTGGCAGGACTCTCAATCACTCAGATGGAAAGGGAGCCTATGGGGCCCCTCCAAAACTGACGGAGTAGATAGAGCCTCACCACCAGCCTAATAGAATGTGCTTTGTAGTGGAACAGTCTACATTATACGCATCTGTCTTTCAGGGACCAAGAGACTGCATACATTCCTTTTTTTTTTTTTCATCATAAAGCAAAGAAATATTTTCCTGTTTCCACATTTACTTACTCACAATATTATCAGTAGTCTAGTTTCACAATATTATCATTATGTCTAGTTTCATAAATAACACTTCAGTGCTCTCCTATAGCTTGCTTCATATAGCATTTATGTAGAATTTTCTGTCTTCTAATAGATACGGGCCAGAACTAGCATTCCTTTTAATGATGTATTTATTTATTTTATTCCTAAGATGTTGAGTGCTTTAAAATCAATAGGGTATAGAGGATTCATGTGATAGGTGGCATTACGTATGTACCCAAAGTGATAAAATGAAGTCTAAAATTCTTGCTGTTTGATGTTAACACTTTTTAAAGAACTATTTCTTCAAACTTATCAAGATGAATAGCATATCTGAAACTGTAAAAATACCCTATTTCTATTCCTGACCAGTGACCAAAAGAGCTGAATAAAGCAAAGTTTGAAGAGATTGAGTTACTAAAAAGAACTCTCTGGTGTATAAGATGTAAAAATTTTCATTTACATCATAGGCCTTCTGTAAATTAAGAAGGGAAGATCACAAAGTTAAGAATCTATTTCTATTTTAATAATTTCAATACATTACCAGAGTTCATTTTCTCTAGTGTCCCTAAGACTGTGAGCAGAAACTTTATATTCCCTAGTCTCTTATGATCAAAAACTTCCAAATCAGACTTGCAAATCACCTTCTCATCAACATCACTGGAGCTGCCAGATAAGAAAGTCTGTAAGAAAAGGAACAACCAGGGTGCATTCATTAGTGTCAGTGTACTCTAATTGAAGAAGTGACTTCTTTTGTGTCCTAAGATGGAAAATCAGTAAGCTTGTGTCTGGGCTAGAGTGTGGAGCTACTGGCTGAATGCTGGAACACTACTTACCCACACACGAATGCCTAGGATGATGGAAAACATTATAAAACATGGAGCACACCTTTTGCAGTTTACCTTAAGATGAAGATTGGACTAGAGATATAGTTTTGTTGTGCATTGCTTTTTGAATTATGAGTGGAACCCTTCAAAAGAACATTTTTCCATTACTGAGCTGATTGTCTTCGATGTAGTATCCTTAGTGCAAAAACACGATAAGCCATTAATATGTTGCCAAATCCATATTGGCCTCGGAAGGAACAGCTGTACTGGCACCATGCTTTTTTCCATGGGCAGCAATTATACACCTGACCTCTCCAGGCTCTAATTCTGGAGGCTCATCAAGATCTAAATAAGCAATGTTTGCCTCAAGTCCAGGATGAATTCTGAAGCAAGCGGATGCAGATCTCAAAGGCATGTATTTATCAGCTCTTTAATCTTTTCGGTTGCACAGCTTGAAATGTGAAGTTAGACCATGGTATTATAATTTTATATGTTTATATTTTATAGGAATAATTGTTTAATCTGGAAATTGGAAATAATTCTTACTTGGCTTTAGGGTAATGAAGACAGAATAGGGTCTGTCTGTCTCTTATTATGATCTGCCTATCATTTATGCATAGATCTTTTTTTTTTTTTTTTTTTTTTTTTTTTTTTTTTTTTTTTTTTTTTTTTTTTTTTTTTTTTTTTTTTTTTTTTTTTTTTTTTGTCTTTTTGAGACAGGGTCTCGATGCGCAGTTCAGGCTGGCCTTGAGCTCACTTTGGTAGCCCGGGATGGTCTCGAACTCACACCCATTCTCATGTCTCAGCCTCTCAAGTGCTGAGATTACAGGTGTGTGCCACCATGCCCAGCAATGTATAGATCTTATAATATAGCTATTGCAAGCAATATAGTATATACTAGGTCGTTCCTATAAGAAATGACTATTTTCTATCAACTGTTTGCTCAGTTATGAAGGCTTTCTTCTTAGCTACCGAGCTCCCTTATGCAGGGAAGTCAAAGCAGATTCTACAAGGAATCTTACATAATGACAAATACAGGGCAAGGAAGACGGGCAAGATGATTACATGGTGTTCACCAACTATAAACCTCTACGACTCTTTGATTTCGTTCACAATTACATATAATTGGAAACCACTTTTGGAGAGAGCACTGGTGGCCTTGCCAAATCTGTATGTCAGGGAGCACATATTGAAAGTATTTGAAAAATGTTGCAAATGTGGTAAAGATATTTGATTTACATTCTATTAAGAGATGAACTGCAGCAGGCGATTCATTCAAGGTCAGATGTGTTTAATATATCTGGGTTTCTTACAAATTGTTGTGTATTCAGGGACACTCAGGGGCCTCCTAAATAGATTTGTCAATATCCAAGTCACAATGAAAAGTCTAGTGTCTAATTTTATTGAGTTATTTTTTTCATAAAGTGTAAATTCATTAAATGTCTTAAAAGGCTACAAATGAATATTCAGTCGTCAAGCTGAAATGAAGGCTAGGGACACTGACCCTCATTTTCACTATTGGTTTAATAAAATAGTTCCCACAGCTTGCTGTGTCTTAGTACATTCAACATAGGGCCCTTTGCCTGCCATTTTCTCCCATAACCGTCAGCACCTGGCAACCTAACCTGACTTAATGTACAGAATAATCAGAACAAGCGAGATGCAGTCTCTCAGAGAATCACACATGGACCTCCTCAGTTTGATGCCTTCAGGCTCTAATTCTGATGCCTATAGAAACTCTACAAGATTCTTCCTGGGACTCTAGGATTCTAATCAAAGAAATTCATAAAACAGATGCGTTATAAATCTGGCTGTGGAAGATTGATGTGAAGGCTCCTTAAATGCTTGCTAAGTCCATTCACGAGCAGGGAGGGTACAGTTATCTCCTTTTTAGTAGCCTGCCGTTTTATTGCTCTTTAAAGAAATCATTAAAGATATTTGAAGTTGTCAGAATCAGAGAGCTGGTATTTTGGAGGAATTCCAGGAAGGAAATGCCTTGTACTGAAAAGCTCCCAAGGTGAGTGAAGCATAGCAAAAGACTATCCAGTAAAATAAGCTAATTGGGAGCTTTTAAATCACAACTACAATGGAATCGGTTTACTTCATGATCTATCGATTGATGGATCCATTGATTGACCAATCAATTGATCTATCTATCTAATCTACCTGATTTCAGGCCCTTAGTTCTCAAGAGGGAACAAGACATACATGACCACTTCATGAAACTTACAGTATAATCATGAAGTTTACAGTCCATTTCTTGTGAGAAAAGATGATTATGATATAAGTTATGTGGTATCATTGAATGCACACCAGCATGTTCACTGTAATGCATATTTTTGATAATGCCAACTTCTAAACCCAAGACATCCCACATGCTAGGTAGCAACTCTATCACTGCTATACTCTGTTCATTTAAATGTACCTCTCAAATACAGAGTGGCATCTCTTTGAGCCAATACCAGTAAAATTAAGAACAAATTAATTACTGACACAGAGACAACTGCATGACAAATCATGTAGATTTCTCCAGATAAATTTTTAAACATTTATATGTCATGGTCAGCTTGTTGCAAAGAGGAATATCTTAAGATCAGTGTCTCCTTTCAAAGTACTAACCAGGCCCAACCCTGCTCAGCTTCCAAATTCAGAGAAGATCGGGAGCGTCCAGGATGGTTGCCTAGAGAGCAAACATTCTCTCAGGCTTTCACAGAGATCAGACTGGTCAAGCAATGGCCCTGATTCATCCAGATGGCTGACACTGACAAAAGTTCTTCAAACCGCATTAAATGGTTCCAGGGTAAAACCCGAGGGGATCTGACTGACCTTGTCAGATGCAAAACTTACATTTGTTTTGTAATATAGCTCTTGCTTTATCTTGGTCTTAACCATCCAGCAGAAAAGTCTAACCATGAAGTATAAAAAAGAAAGCCATATTAACAGGCCGAGTTGTAAAAGGCTCAAGTCAGCAGCTTCTGATAATGGCAGATGAGCTGATAATCTACTACTGTTATGTATTATTGGACTATATATACAGCTACTTTCACTTTATGCAATGAAAAGAAAGATCTGTACTAATGATATTTAGGCAAGAAATCATGTCTGCATCTTGTACTCTGAACAACTATGATGAAGTAAAAAAATGCAATGTATTCATTATTGTAAAAAATAAAAATAAAAATTAAAAAAAGATTAGTGTTAATATTTATCAATAAAAATTATAATCCATTTCATGTCACTACAGTGGAAACATCTATATTGTCACAATACTGCAGGGGAGAATCCAGACCTGCCAAAGGGATGTTGAGGTTGGTGCTACTCTGTGCTCATTTCTATAGTCCCCATGTCACCACACTGTATTGTTTTCCAAAGTTGCAGTTAGAGAAATGAAATAAGTAATGGGCGGTTTTTCAACTTGTAAGGGGCAGGCATAATTTCACCTGTAAATTCTCATGTTAGAAAGCTTATATTTTACTAGGATGCTACTATCTAAATTCTCCAATGCTACTACAAATCACATGAGAATATGACTGTTGAGTTTAAACTAATGAAAAACATTGAAGTGGGCCTTCTAGAGAAAGAACAGTTGCACTGGACAGCCACTTTCTGTCGAGATTCTTACTTTCCACTTCCTGAGATAAGAACAAATACTCGGTTAAATGCTGATAAAAAATTGTAGTAGCATTTTAGGATTATAGATGCTTTTATTTTATAGCAGAGTAGCTCATGAACTGCCGCATGAAGCGCGCAGCTGGGCTCCTGGCCCAGCTTACTGAGCACAGCAGCATCGATTCTATCGCCCTTGCTGCTCTGGACGACTCCTCTTCATGAGCTAAAATAACTGAGGCTCCTCTTAAGAATTTAGTTTCCAGCTAACGCAGCCCAGAGAAGGAAACACATTCTAATTATTTTTTCTACTTCTCCTTTACTGTGTGCCTCTTCACAAAGCAAACATGCCTCTTCGGTGGAAGCTCTTTTGCACAGTTTGACAGTTCATCACCCTTCTCTGAGTATCTCACTCCTTTTTACTCATAAGCTCATTGTTCAAGCATTTATCTTCACAGAGGTGCACAGAGAGAACATCTTTAAATATGGTATCGATATGTCCCAACCCAAATGCAAGCCTCTTAAGTCAGTTTCACTCAATCCTGTTACTACACATTAACTCTGAACAGGATTATCTACCAGCCTGCCTGTCAAGATGTTCAGAGCAAAGGGAAAAATTGGAGAGCAAAGAGCTTTTTCTGCTCATCATTCTGCCATGGGAGCAGAGGGAAGAAAATTTGTTCTGACCTCACTTCGTTCACATGGCTAGGAATTATAGGTCGTGCTGTACACGCAGCAGGAAAAGAATCGCTAGAAACACACATACACACCCTTTCTAACACACTGAATTTCCAGGACAGTAGACAGAGACAATCTTTTTTATCTGCATATGTAATTTATAGCATATTTTAAATAACAGCTTAATTGAAGAACCTTAACAATTGATCTCTAATAAGTGGTGCTTTAGATTGGATTGTTTGGGGCTAATGGAATAGCACCATTTCAATGTGATTAATTTACCGCTATATATGAAGTGCTCAGTTAGTTTAAGAAATTTGCGAATTTGTGTTCCCCAAGTGCCGGCTGAAGAAGGGAGATGACTCAGCAGTGGCAAAGATGGATTGAGATTTAAGTTTTCCAGGTCACTGGAATTGGCTGTTGTCATGTGGTCACCACCCTCAGCCCAGAGATTTGCTTCAGAAGGGGGCTGCCAGAGTCAGCCTTGGTAGCCTAGAGAGTTCATTAGATGAGGGAAGATATTTGCTATTCTTTCACAATTCACCAATATCCTATAGAACAACACAAAGAGCAACATGTTTAGGACATTTTGAATTATAAATGATGGGATTAAATGTCATCTCCATTTCTAAAGCCCTTCCAGTTTGCCTTGTATGATTGAAAGAAAAACTCAACTTTTGCAACGATAAGATCTATTATCCTTTATTAATATACCTGATGATCAAATCTTCCCTAAATAGACTTTCTGTCCATTACAATTTTGCTATTTTATTTTATGCATTTAGTGAGGGTCCACAGGGTCCCACTATGCATATTGGACTCATAGTGATTCTCCTGTTTTTATCCTGCCACACACTGGGATTTCAGACACGAGCCACCACAACCAGTCTCAGTTGCCATCTCAGGGCACCCCAGGGATGAGGCCCACATGGCACACAGGGGATGGAACCCCTGGCCTCTGCATTCTGCCTAAGCAGGTGCTTTAGTCCACTGAGCTATCTGGCCAGCCACTCATTCTTTTTATTTTAGATTGAAAATGTTCCAATATAGTTTTCAGCTTCTTCAGTCATATCTATTTCAAAAATAAACTAGTTTGACATGTTTTTTAGGTTATAATCTCCTGGAGAATGAGAACATATTTTCAATTCAACTGTGTAAAGTACCTACACAAACTTGTGAGAATTCTGAATTTTTTTTCACTCCTGGAAGACTAACTAATTATGTTCACAAAGTTTTCTGGGTGCTCTCAGAGGGCGGCAGCCTAAGACAGAGACAGAGGACTATAGCACTTCCTGCAACAGCCATAGCCAGAATTGCCGATCATCTGGAACCTTTTCCTCAGGCCGGCATTCCCATACAAAGAGCGCCAGGCCACACCTGCTTCTGTGGTGAGTTGCTTTACAGTGTGAGAGCCTTCACTTTAAGGAATCTGATTCTTCTATGACAGATAAGAAGGGCATCTGCCCTTTGCTTCATAGGGAGAAACATTGTTTCTATGTTTTGAGACTTTTTATTATACAAATATTGAAAGAAATCATTTGAATCAAGGGCAGTTAAGAGACTTTGCCTACAAGATGTGCAGATGTGAGAGATCTCACAGAGAATTACTCCTGTACCTCGCAAAATATCACTCGGACAAATGGAGACAATTCTTTAAAATGAAATCAGCACTGAAGTTAACTTGATCTTTTTCTTTAAGGGGCAAAATGGAAAGAATTTCCTCTGTGATTTTGGGGGGCCTTATGAGCACAATAAGAGAAAAAACATAGTGGGAAGTAAGCTAAATCAGATTTTCAATCTCTTATTTTTTACTTTATTTGCAAACTAGTATGTTGCCATTGGGATAGACTCCAGTAAAGGAAGCGTGAGAGCCCTCCTCCCTTAGAGCTCGCTCTGTCCACTGCCAAAGGAGGGACTCCTGATAACATTTTGATAGAAGGAGGAACTTCTGCTAATTAAAGCTATCCAGGGCTGTTAATGATTTGTCTGTGAAGTATGCTCCCACCACAGTAAGGCGAACAGTAATCTGTGAAGGTTGTTACGGTAGACAAGCTGCTCTTTACAGGTTCTTCCAATGTTTCCCTTTCCAACCATTGAAGTGTTCTGCCGTTACTCGGTAAATTGTTTGCTTCTATGGTTTTTATTAGGAAAAAATAGATAGGTGACATATACAGTGCAGCTCTAAGCAACCAACCACACCGAATGGTGCTTGAAGATCTGGGCTGAAGCAAGGTCCCCAGTGGGGGTTGCTCTGTCTGCTACTCATTAGATTTTTTTAAAGAATTATTTTATTTTATTTTTCTTGTTTCAGAACTTTTGTTTGTTTGTTTATTTATTTTTATGGCCGGCTCAGCCTGCCCTGAGGGCAGGGCTGGCGCAGCACGTGGTGCCAGGGATAGAACCGCGGTCCCTGCCGCTCCCTAAGCTTTCCTAAGCAGGCGCTTTAGACCACTGAGCCAGCCTGCTGGGCCCCTCATTATCTTTTGTATTTTAGCGTAGACACCATTTCTCTAATTATAAAGAGAAATTAGATCTCTTTCACTTTGCCCTGTGCTATAGACATCATGTGACATTTCTACTTTTGTTAATGTTCTGCTCTTGACAGAGATCGGTGGTCAATGTCATGAAACAGAGCGCATTATCATATTCTTTTCCCTGGAAGGAGATTGTATATTGATTCTTTTTCTATGGCACTTCTCCCAGGAAGGCGAAGGAGAGATTTTGAATATAAGCTGTAGTTCTTCATGAGGGTTAAGAATGCCAGACAAGCAAAAGAGGAATGAAATTTTTAAATACCAGTTTTCCAAAATTAGTTAAAGCTGTAGAGCTTTCTGGCTAAGTTAACATGGTAGTGAACTGAATATTAACATACTTTTAAAAAGCACCCATTTTATGTTCAACGGTGGTACATTTTCTCAAGACTTGGAATCTCTCTGGAGAGGTGGGATGTAGAAAAAGGTTTCATTGGCTCGGCGACAAAGCATGGTGACCTCATGGTGCACGTCTGTTGGATGTGTTTGGACCAGCGAGTGGGGGCAGGAGGATGGCTTGACTACCTATGTGCTTTCCTTTCTGCCTACTTATAAAGAGAAAACAAAGCAGTTGGATATACCGTGAGAGTGCCTTAGCAAGTGTTAGGGGTTGTGTCTAGCTGCCCCCCGAAATCCTCATGCAGTCATGGGGTGGCTTCTGGAGTTTGTGACTGATTATTGTGGGTGTGGAGGCTGCAGCTGCACAGGGCAGGTAATTTGCATGATAATGCAAGGACCGAGAGGCTAGCTAGCTACCTGAGCCCTGGCCACTTCCTTTGCTCTATTACTCTTTGCCACTGCCATGAATGGATCCAGCCTAGTATGGACTGGAACCTCTACTGTGTGAGCTAAAGGAACCTTTCCTTCCTCAATTTTGAGTGTTGGGTATTTGTCACAGCAACCAGAGAATAGAAACTGACACAGAAGGTTTTGAATTTTGGTAATGTATCCCTGTCGGGAAAATTGAATCCATATCATAGCTCTAGTCGTAGCTATGATATCATCACTTCAAGTGACCTCAATGACTCTGGAGGCACAGGGCCAGGCCCTTCCTGATGAGCCCATTTTTAAGATCTTGAAAATGCTTCTTTGAAAAAAAAAGGAAAAGAAAATGCTTCTTTGGTACTCTGGCTATTTTGATTAGAGTCTGAAAGAAGGTGATGCTTGCAACTGAGCTAGAACTTGAACTTAGCAATGTCAGTCCTGAGATTTCTGTGAGGTAGAGCTGAATGAAACTATTTTCGATAGCTCTGGAGCAGACCTCTTGAATCTTATAACTGGTTTAATTATTAAATTTGTGAGGCTTCTGCTTCCTCTCTTGCCATGTTTTATACAGGAGCATGTATGCGTGTCTTTTCATATCATAAGGAAAAAATCATTTATCTTCAAGAAGTACTGTCAAGAAGTACTCATAAACACACTTTAACACATGATCCAGAAAGGCAGGGCCGGCAATAGGAATCCCTTTGAAGCTAATTCCTCCGCTTCCTTCCTGCCAACTTGCAGCCTGCGCTGTGGATGCTGCTCCTGAGGCGGCGGTGTTCTTCACCTCTGCGGCGCCGGGCCTGGATTTCCCGCATCCTCACATCGGCACTCGGGGCCCTGCTGGAAAGCCCTGCTGCGCTTGGCTTTTCTCTATACTATAAACCAGGAGGTGATGAAAGGGTAAAAAGTCTAAGACTTGATAATCTATTTTAAACAATGAATTCATATTGGAAAGTAGTTTCAACAACAGGAAAGTTAAATAAGGTATAATAAAACTACACTACTCTAAAAGTTCAATGTCTGTCCATGTTTTTTTTTTTTTTTTTAATTTTAGTTGTGGTTAATACTTTGCTTAAGTTTATTTGGAGCAGGCATGTGCTAGGTTCAGAGTTTTAACAGGTGTTATGGATGATTTCTTTGAACCTCTTTTATTCTTTTGGTAAAATGTACATAATACTCCTATTTGAAATGTGCATGCGTGACTTTCTGAAACTCAGGTTAAATGGAAAAATATTTAGCAGTCTGGAATGTTTATCTCTCCGGAACTTGACACGAAAGCGCGGTGAGTCAAACATGACTAGTGTGAAATGGTACTTCGGCTTATTTTAAGAATGTATTTCAGTACAGGGTGTACAAGGTCTCACGACACAGATCGGACTCGGAGTGACCCTTCTGTTTTCAGCTTCCCAGGTGCTGGGATTACAAGCACGCACTCCACCACGCCCAGGCTCAACGTCCAGTTCAGAGTGCCCTGGAGGGGGAAGGCCAGCTCGACACACCGGGGATCGAACCCTGCCCACTGTGCCTGCTTAAGCAGGCAGGCGCTTAAGTCCGCTGAGCTATCTAGCCAGCTCTTCTGGCATTGTCTTAGTTGATTTCAAGCCCAGTAGGTTGAGGAATTGGTCTTTCTACACGAACAGAGCTGAGTGCAGCGGTTTCCCTCGCTGCTGGGCCGTGCCACCTGACGCCGTTCTCACAGCATGTGGGCCAGCCTCTTCCTGGGTCTGGGCTGACATTTGCTCCCACCCAGCCTGCTACCTGCACATCCACATGGACATGCCCGCTGCATGAGCGATTCAAAGCCCAGCGCCTTGCTGCCTGAGTGCACCGGGTAGAGTCGCTCCCTGATGTTTACTGAGCACCCCTCAGGTGCATGGTGCTGTAACACTGGCCAGGAGACAGCGTGCAGGTATGAACACAGCGAAATATGGCGGGCTGACCATCTAGATCTTTTCCTGCTTTAATCGGTCAGGCTGAGAGGAAAACAGGCCCATTTTTCTTCTCTGTGGTGAGAAGCGTTTAACTTCCATCTGTACTGTTTCCTGCATGCCTGCTGATAGTGCGAAGATAATATCACCTGGGGTTTGAAGCTAGAAAGCGTTCTTTGTTCTCATATTATATAATTCATGTTTGCAATTTCAGGCAGGTACAAATTTGTTAGGCTATGTGGTGTTTCTTGTAAGAACATTCAGCAAATTCACCTTAGCATCACTAAAAGTGGAACTTAAAAACTCAAATGATTATATTCAGCTCAATAACCACAGACAGTAATGACACCTCTAAGTAGCTAATGCATGCCTGTAATATCCTCATAGCTCTGATTTAACTTTATTTACAGATTAAAATTGAATTGCAGTTGATTTATTGATATAATAGGCAGAAAGTGATTATCAAGCATCCATCACCGATGGAAGAAAAAAAAACCAATCAAATTATGCTCCAAGGTTTGCTTGAACCTAACCTAACTCATCACCTTATAAAACTCACAGGATTTGAGTCGTAGGCGCGCACTAAAGTCGATGAGCCACAACTCCCACTAAAGTCATATCTGCTCTGTTCAATGCATTCAGGAGTTATACTAATTTGTA
>PVJA010028663.1:0-27445 GCA_004027025.1 Myocastor coypus | reverse complement strand
AATAATAATAATAATAATAATAATAATGTTGATTTAGAAGGGTTAATGTTTAGTTGTTTGATCAATCTTATATACCTATATGTATTAATCTAAACTGATCTGATGATGAAAATATGCAATATAACCCGTGTTAAATTTAAACAATAAAAAGAAATTTCCATATTGATTTCTACAATTGCTGTACTAGTTTACATGCCACCAACAGTGTGGGACAGCCCCTTTTCACCACACCCATGGCAGCATTAGTTATTATTAGTTGGGTTTTTTTTTTTTTTTTTTTTTGATAATTGTCATTCTTTCTTGTGTAAGGAGAAATCTCAGCATTGCTTTAATCTTCATTTCTCGAATGTACAGAGATGTTGGCTGTTTTTTTTTTTAAATCTTTGCGACCATTTATATTTCTTCTTCTGAGAAGTGTCTGCTCATTTCTTTCATCCATTTCTTTTATTTTGGATGGCCTAATTTTTCCACTTCTTTATATATTCTCAATATTAGTCCTTCGTCCGAGAAATAACTGATAAGCATTGTCCCTATTTTTCAGGTTGTCTCCTCAGTCTACTGTTTCCCTTGCTGTACTTGTGCATCAGTGGAACAGGACAGAAGAGGCAGAAACATCCCCAGACACATTCAGCTGTATTTGTGTGTGTGTGTGTGTGAGTGTGTGGCTGGCTCAGCCTACCCTGGGGGTGGGGCTGATAGCATGTGGTGCTAGGGATGGAACCCCAGTCCCTGTGCTTGGCCTGGAAGCAGGCTCTTTAGACCGCTGAGCTATGTTGCCAGCCCACATTCAGCTGTTGTACGGTCCACAAAGGGGTCAGAAACATACACAGCAGGAAAGACAGCCTAGTGAACAAAAGTACTGGGAACACTGACTCTCTAGAAGATTGAGGCTGGACCCACTTCTCTTACCATATCTAAACTAAAATCAAAATGGGTGAAAGGGCTAAACATTCAAGTAGAAACAGCAAACCTACTGGAAGCTAAAATAGAACACTCGAAATCATAGGTGTGGGCAGAAGCTTGCTTAGCAGAGCACCAGTTGTCCAAGAAATAATGGCAGGAATCAACACATAGGATGACACAAGATGGCTATGAATATGTCAAGTGATCATACTTCTATATAAACTTTTTTATTAAGTGGGTTTCATCTAGTGTTAAAGATGCCTGGAGGGTTACACGTGACGTGGGCACAGACACTGTGGCTATGAAGGCTGTTGGCCTAGAGTCTCTATTAGAACTAATCGGGAATACAGACATTGCGTAGGATGACAGTCACCTGTGGGAAGCTGTTAGGCCACTCGTTAGGCTGACTCTTGAGGTGACGTAAGCCAAGTGGCCAGAGAACAGCTTCCCCAAGATATCCCTGGGTAGTTATTTATTTGCTTCTTGGCAAATTTCTGTCTCTAATTTACTGAACCACGTCTTACCCTGTATCATCTATGGTTTTGGCTGCTGGAAGCTTATACCTGGTAGACCAAGCTGCTCTCGTACAATAGAAGCCAGTTGCAGCATGACACAGCAGAAACAGGCCATCCACTGCCATAGCCCGAAGCTGAGGCAAAGCTCTGGTAGCCCGAGAGTCCTAATCTGTAAAATGGAGAGGGTAATTCTGCCTTGCTGTGTCTAACAAAATGCCACAGAGAGAGGTGGCTCAAAAACAAGGTGTTTTGGCCTCAGTTCTAGAGCTGAAGTATTTTTTTTCTTTTCCTGTAGAGGGCTTTATTTCTGACGTGCACGGAACTTTTTGTCTGAGTGAGTGAGCAAGCTCTTCACTGGCTCCTTCCCGGATCTCATTCTCCCTTACTCCCTGCTCCCAAAATCCATACTCAAAATACAAGTCACCGGGAATTAGCTTCTCAACATATACACTTTGAGGGGTGCACAATTCAGTCTATAGTAAAAGCCACTTCCATTAGGGAAATCCAAACTAGAACTATCTCACATGCCCTAGGATGGGCATCATTTAAAAGCCACGTAGTCACAAATGCTGGTGTCAGTGTGAAGAAGTCGGAGTCCTCCTTCACTGTTAGTGGGATTGCAATGTGACATAGCCACGTGGTGAAGTCTGGCAGTTCCTCAAAAGGTTAAACGTAAGACTTGTCGGGTAACCCAGCAGTTCTAGACTTGGGCATGTACAAAAGAAAATAAAAAAACATACCTACACAAAAGCTTTTACTCCGATGTTCATAAGAGGTTTTTAAAATTTTTAAATTTATTTGTTACAAGGTCTTACTACACGGCTCAGACTCATAGTGATCATCCTACTCAGCTTTCCCAGTGCTGGGATAACATATGTGTACCACCACACCCATATTTGGTGGCCATAACAGCACAGCCAGGGTTCTGGGGCCAGCATGGCATGTGGTACCAGGGACTGAATCCAGGTACTTGTACTTGCCAGGCAGATGCTTGGACTGCCCAGCTGTTATGGTTTATGTCTAGTTGTCCCCCCCAAAGCCTCATGCAGTCACTGGGCAGGGACTTCTAGAGTTTGAGACTTGATCCATGATCTCTGGGATTATGGGTTTTAGTACTGATGGGATTATGGGTTGAAGTACTTCTGGGATTATGGGTGTAGCCTAGGGTGGGAGCTAAGGCAGAGAGCCTGAATGTAATATAAAGAGAGACAGAGAGACAGACTTGAGCTGTTGCTCTCTGCTGCCCCGTTTGGTTGGCTACTTCTGCCGCCATTTTGTTGCTGTTCTGCCACCACGAACTGGATGCTCTCTGCTCTGTTCTACTCAGCCTTGGGCCAGCTGAATATGGACTGAAACCTCCACAAACTGTGAGCTAAATAAACCTTTCCTCCTTTCATCTTGAGTGTCTGGTATTTGTCACAGCAATGAGTAAAAAGTAACGAAGACACCAGCTATCTCCACAGCCCTCATAAGAGTTTTATATGCCGAAAGTATAAACACTCCGAATGTCCACTTCTTCAGGACTGCATAAAGTGTGTCATAGCCACGTAACTGAGTATTATTCAACCCTAAGAAAAAACACGGACACTGGCTACATGGACGAGACATCAGCCAAGTGTAAAAGGTAGTCAAAAAAGCCAACATATTGTATAATCCTACTGGTATAAAATGACCATATCAGGAAAACCCTTAGAGACAAAGAGGAAATTAATGACCCCTAGAGTTAGGAGAGGGAAAACTATGAAGTCAGTACTAAAGGGTACAGAGATTTTATTTTATTTTATGAAGAGAATACAAAATAGTATTAAAAATTACAAGTGATACAGAATTTGGCTTAACAAGGTAATATGAATTTCACAGCATCTGTTGTAACGCATAGTGTTTTCTTCCAACCAGTTGTTCACATTACCATATATATGTGTGTAAAATTGAAGGAGGAACACAGAAATAAACATGTGCGAAATTAGAAGGAGAGAAAGGAGAAATAATTGACAGAAGGATACAAAACAAATTATACATCATCTTTTTCTTTCCATAGTCCAGCAGAAATCCACAGTACAGTTGTCCCCAACCATCCTGCTTACATGCATAGATGCGTCTCTCTTCTCAACTGCCTCTGCTGTCCTTTTCAACTCAGTAACTCTTTCCTTTTGAATAAGTTCATTTATTTTCTCAGTATGTATTATACTTCCAGATTCCATTTTCTCTTTCAGGTTCTCACACTGAGACAGTAAGATATTTGTACATGAGGGTCTGATTTATTTCACTTGAGTATGGTCTCTAGTTGCATCCATTTACCAACCAAAGTCTCAAATTTATCCTATTTTATAGCTGAATAATATTCCATTGTGTAATAATACCACAACTTTATCCACTCCTCAGTTGACAGGCATCTGGGTTGTTTCCAGACTTAGCTATGACAAATTGTGCTGCTATGAACATGGGTGTGCATATATCACTGTGGTATGAGGTTTTCAGTTCTTCTGGAGAAATACTCAGGATGGAAATAACTGGCCTTAATGGGGTCTCCAATCCTAGCTTTTGAAGGAATCTCCACACTGGTTTCCATAATAGTTGTACCAGTCTACACTCCCACCAACTGTGGAGAAGTGTTCTTTTGTTCCCACAGCCCCTCCAGAATTTGTTATTGGCTGTCTTCTTGATGTTAGGTGGTCTTTCTGGAGTGAAATGATATCTCAGTGGTGTTTTAAAGTGCATTTCTAGAATGACCAATAATGTCGAACATTTTTTTTTTCATTTATTTATTTGCCATTTGTATTTCTTCATCTGAAAAGTATATATTCATTTCAGATGCCCATTTCTGGATTGGGTATTTGATTTTAAAAAAATCTTTATGTGTTTTAAATAGAAGGATTTTGTTGGAGGGGCAATCAACTATAATTTTTTCACAGTTTGTTGGTTTTCTTTTTACTCTGTTGCAGATTTCCTCTGAAGCACAGAGAGTTTTCAGAAAGATGAGATCCCAGTTGTTGATTCTTTCAAATATTTCCTGTGAAGTTTTGTTTTTCTTCATGAACACTCTACCTATCCCTATGACAAAGATTTCTACCTATGTTTTCCTCCAGAAGAGTTAGTATTTCTGCTTTAATATTTAAATATTTAGTCCGTTTTGATCGTAGTTTAGTGACTGGTGATAGACATGAGTCTAATTTTAACCTTCATCGTGTGGCAAGCTAGTTTTTCCAGCACTACTTATTAAAGAGGCCATCTTTCCTCCAGGGAACATGTATGGTGCTTTCATCAAAGACAAGGTGGCTGAGTGTGTGTCTTCATCTTCTAATCCGTTCCACTGATCCTCAGATCTGCCTCTATGCTGATTTTATTATAGTAGCTTTATATAGTATAATTTCAAGTCAGAGATTGTGATACCTGCTGTCTTTCCTTTGTTTCCCAGGATCGTTTTTGCTATTCTGGGTCTCTTCTGGTTCCAAATGAATTTGATGATGTTTATCTAGCTCTATGCAGTATTAATCATATTTTGTTTTATTTTATTTTTTAATATTACCTTTAATAATTACAATGTGACAGTTTCAAAACACGTTAGTAGTACATTTCCAATAATTGATACAATTCACATTGTTGTCCTCATTGTAGTTATACAGAGCACATTGTGTAGACATGATAAATTTTCTAATGGTTATTGGTACAAAATCATACTTTAATTTGGATTGTATTGAATCTGTATAAAAATTTGGGAGTATGATCATTTTCACAATATTGGTTCTTCCTATCCAGGAGCATAAATTTTTTTTTTTTTTTATTTTCTCAAATCCTCTTCAGTGTCTTTCAGACTACTATAATTTTTACTGTACAAATTTTACTTTCTTTATTAGATTTATTCCTAAGTAGCTTATTTTTAGGAATATTATTGTGGGCTGGCCAAATAGCTCAGTGGATTAAAGCACCTGCAAGCAGGCACAGGGAACTGGGGGTTTGACCCCCAGGCCTGCCATACCAGCCCTGCCCTTGGGTGTGCTGAGATGGCAATTAGGACTGGGTGTGGTGGTGCACATCTGTAATCTCAGCTCTTATTAGGCCATAAAATAGGAAGATCACTGTGAGTCTGGTCTAGTAGTGAGATCCTGAATATCCTATAGTCCCTTCCCCCCCCAAAAAAAAAGGCATGTTATTGTGAAAGGTGTGATATCCTTAATTTCTCTCTCAGTGCATTCATTATTTGTATACAAAAATGGTGCCGATTTTGTGGGTGTTGACTTTGCATCCTGCTATGTTGCTGAATTTGGCTATTAAATCTATGAGACTGTTGGTGAAGTTTTTGGGGTCCTCTATGTAGAGTATCGTGTCATCAGCAAATAATGATAGTTTTGCTTCTTTTCTAATCCTTATTCCTTCCATTTCTCTTTCTTGTCTAATTGCTCCCTTTAATGTTTCCAAAACTATATTTAGCAGGAGTGGAGACAGTGGGCATGCTTTTTTGTTCCTTCTTTGAAAGTGAAGGTCTTCAGTTTTTGCCCAGTTAGTATAATACTGGCTGTTGGCTTCTCATAGATGAGTTTTGTAGGTTTGAGACATAGACCATTATCATAACTGTCTGTAGGATTTTATCATGAATGAGTATTGGACTTTGTTGAAAGATTTTTCTGCATCCATTGAGAAGACCAAGTAGTTTTTGTTTTTGATTCTATTGACGTGAATACACTTATGGATTTGAGTGTGTTGAACCATCCTTGCATTCCTGGGATGAGTGCCACTTGGTTGTAATGTATATCTTCTTGATGATTTACTGAATTCTGTTTGTAAGTATTTTATTGGGAGTTTTGTATCTATATTCACTGAGGGATTGGCCTGTAGTTCTGTTTTTTAGTAGGATCTTTCTCTGGTTTGGGAATCAGAGTAATGTTTGCCTCCAGGAGTGAGTTTTGGAGAATTGCTTCCCTTTCCATTTCATTGAAGAGCTTGAGAAAAACTGTCATTAAATCTTTTCTAAATTTCTTGTAGAATTCTGATGTGAATCCGTCAGGACCTGGGCTTTTCTTTGTTGGTAGGATTTTATTACATTTTCAATTTCGTTTTGCATTATTGGATTTTTTGGAGTTTCTATATCTTCTTGACTCAGAAGACTTTGACATTTTATATGTATTTAGGAAACTGTCCATTTCCTGTTTTTCCTCCTGTCAGTATAGAGATTTTGAAAATAGGTATTGATGGTCCTCTGAATTCCTATAGGGTCTGTAGTGATTTTGCACTTTTCATTTCTTATTGCATACGTTTGGGAATTTTTTTTTTATTATTTTGACTGAAAGTGAAGGCTTCTCTTTTGAGGGAGAAAGGTAGGAGACCTCAGCTTACTACTTACAGATGATAAAGGCCTTAGTGTACACAGGAACTTTTCAGCACTCTAGTCTGTATTGATGTTATACACAAGATGATCAAGATGTTTCTGACTTTTATTATTCATCAATCCCTTCAGGGATTTTTGGAAGCAGTATTTCTTCAGGTTGAAAATGCATATAGGGACATTTTCACTGAAACATACATAAGAGCTCAAAAGATATACAAAAATATGGAGCTAAAAGATCTGTGAGTCCTCAGAATGGAATAGACATAAGACAGGGTTCAAAGACTTTATAACTCAGCCATTTGAAAGAAGTGTGAATTACAAGGGAAAAAATGGGAACAAGGATGTCTTAGCTTTCTTCTTGCTGGGAAAAATGCACAATTTAAAGGACAGTCTCCTTTTGGCTCAGTTTCAGAAATTTCAGTCCTCTTATTAGCAAGCTCCAAAGCAGAAACAGCATGGTAGAAGAACCTAGTAATGAAGAAATCTGCTCACATCAGCATGATCAGGAAGCAGAGACAAAAATATACCTTCAATGATATACTCCAGTGGCCCATCTCTTGTAACGAGGATGCATTTATGGATGTGAGATTCAGGGAAGTGAGTTAGCTATAAACCATAGCATGTGGCTTCTGGCCCCCAGAAGGCTCAGGTTCCATCTCATTATATGAAATGCTTTTAGTCCATCTGTAAGAGTCACCAAAATCTTAACGGTCCCATTCTTAACAGTTGTAATATTGCAGAGGAGTCCAAATCTGTTCTATTCTGAGACTCAAAGGACATTCTTAGTTTTGTGCCCCTGTAAAAATCAAAGAGAATGGCATAAAGTGAGCATTCTCATTCCAAATACGGAGACTAGGGAGCAAGACAGAAATTAAGTCAAAGTAAGACTGAAACCCACCAGCAGAACCATTAAATCTTATATAGCCGCATATCCTAACTGGTGTAGGTTGTGGCGAAATGTAAACTCCAAAAGGCTTTGGAAGGCCCTCCCCTCCAGCATGGCTGGTTTTATCCCATGTCTCTTCGGTTGGGTCTGCTCACAGAACATGGCTTTCATTAGCAGATGACTGAGGCTCTTGGCATCTCCAGCTTCCTGAGGTCTCCATGATACTTTTGGCTTCATTGCTACAACTTTGCTTTTTTAATGAATTCCTGGCAGTGATCATGACCTCATTAGATGTTTTTGCCTAGCCTTCTGTTTAAATGTGAGTAGGACCCACCATGACCTCATAATTCTTGCCTTCTGTGTACCATAAAAACCAATACCACATAGATGATGTCAAGGTCTTTGTCAGCTTAACTAACGGGAGTAGCATGGTCCATTCACATGATGGTTGCAGTGACCTCTGAGTTCTGGAATGGCTGAACTTGGGGATATACTTTCCTTGGCTGAATAAGCAGGCATACCAGAAACTCTCTTCTCAAGTCAAATATTTATTATTTTTGACCCTTGAGTCTTCAATAGGTGGAGTCTTACTGATTTCTGAGGTGAATATGAGACATTTTTCTTCTTGTCCCTATAAAAAGTACTTGGATTCTTTTAAATGTTAATCTTTTCAGCAACCATGCTTTACTTTGTTCCAATTTTTCAGGCAATTTCTTTCTGGTGAAATTTTCCAATAATTCACTTCTGCGTTTTGCTCTTGATTCTCATTATAGGTCTGGCTAACAGCAGCCAGTGGTAGCCATGCTATATCCAGAACTTTGGGATACTTTGAAATTTTCTCCACTATACCAACTAGCACATTTTCCTAAATCTCAATCACTTGCAAAGTGTCAGGACATGGACAAAATTGTGTTGTGTGTTGTTTTGCTTGGTGCCTCGAATCAAACTCAGGATCTTGCACTTACTAAGCGAGGGCTATATTGTTAGGCTATATTCCCAGCCACTACATGGACAAATGAAGGCACATTTTTTTGCCTGAGTGTGGCACATGGCCTCTAGTCCAACTGCCAATGAAATTCTTATTCTCAACTGAAATCTCTTATCCCTATCTTTGTTATCTGCCATTCTTATAAGCATTCTCATCTTTAGAGCCTTTAACAAGGCTCTTTGGAACCCTGACAAGTATGCATCAACCACTACTTATAAAATTACAGAGCTTCTCTAGCCTTTGTCTCTAAAGCTTTCCAAATTTCTCCCATGAATCAGTCCCAAAGTCTTCTGATTCACATACTCAGGCAATCACAGCAATGACCCCACTCCTGGTACCAGTTTTTTAGTCTTAGTTTTGTTGTTGTTGTTGATGCTGAGACAGAATATCCAACACGATCAACTTAGAGGAGAAATTTATTTTGCCTTGTAGCTTCAGTCCATGGTTGTCTGTTTTAAGGCAGAAATGAGATCAAAGAGAGGCATAGCAGGAAAGCCTGGTAGAGGAAAGCTGTTCAATTATGGTGGCCAGGAAGAAAAGAGAGAAGGGGGAGCTGCAGGCAAGAATACGCACTTTGAGATCATGCCTTAGGTGATGCTCCTTGTGTGGCCAGATGCTTCTCCAAAGGTGGAGCTTTTGGGGAGACAATTATATTAATTGTTATGCATTAGACCTAAATATATTGATCTATCAAGCACTGTCAGTTCTGAAAACACCTTCTGCTTGTTCTGAGGTTGGAGAAAGAGGAGTAGCCCTTAAATGTTGAATAAATCTTTGGAGTGCAATGGTTTAGGGCCAGCTGTATTAGCAAGAATATGGCTCTGCCCCAAATCAGTACACGAACGCCCTGTAACATAGTGAAGAAGGAAACTCGAGAGTATTGATATACAGTCTAACATTCTCTGGTGAAGAATTTCTAAAATTAATAATATCCTCACTGGCATGCTGTGGACACATACACTTCTATGTTTCATAGTTTGCCTGAGCACCTTGATCCACTCTCAACATGAAGAAGTTACCCCTTTTTCCCTGTCCTGCTACTGAGGGCAACAATTATCTAACAATCGGAGAATGAGTGGGCTCCAGAATTGGATTAAGTTTAATCCTTTTCCTCAGTAAGAAAGAATGGTGCAATAGCCACACCATGTAAGCGCCAGTGCAACTACTTCTGCACATTGAGGCTGGGCCCTCGAGTCATTTTGCCACCAGTGACCAAGTAGGAAAGCATAGATATTTATTCTTGTCAAAGTCAATGATCATCTTTTTAAAATCAGAGCCAAAGGCCCTGTTCTCAGAGAGGCAGGCACGAGGGTTCCGTTGATCTGAGAAGCTTTGAGCTCAGCAGGATTTCTAAAGCATGGCTTCCTGAAGATGACCCAGCAACTCCATCTGAGTCTAGAGTGAGGCCACTCCCAGCCTTCTCACCACTCTGTGGGCATATTCTCTATGCTTCCTGTTCTGCTCTGTATTTGTTCAAAGCTCCTATTCCTTTATAATTGCATACTGCTCCTGCAAATTTGGGCCATTTGTTTTATAGCTCACCTATTACTTCCTCTAATCAACTCAAAATCAAAAGGAAAAGAGAATTGGATAAGTTCAAACATTCTCTGGGTGAAATTCCTCTGCCAGGCCTACACACTGGCTTGTTGAGCAGGTCAGCTGCAACTAGGAGGTCATGTTTACAGTTTGGAGCATGGCTTACCAGCCAACAATTACTGCATGTCTTTGCTAGCAGACTAGGAGCCAGGAATGCTTTCAATTAGGGACATGGGTGAGGCAAGCATCTTGAATATATACCAGAATCTTCTTGTGGAATTTTGCCAATCTCCCATAAGAAGACAGATTGCACAATGGTATAAGGCCTTCGTTTACTAAAATTGTAACACCAAAAAGAAAACAACACAAATCCCCCTCTAAGTTACACAAACATATTTTTCATTATGTATTTTTTACTCTTTCCTTTGAATTGAACAGACCTCACTGTCACAAGAGTTTATAAATCAATTTTAAAAGACCAAGAACATTTGAAGAGTCAGTGATGCTCACTCAGCATTCTATATGCCCTGCCCAATCTGCCAGCCCTTTGTGGTTGGGCTGGGCCATGTGGCCATTTCTGGATAACAGAGGGAAGAGAAATGTGCCATCCTTGGACAGCATACAGCAGCCAGGATGTGCCCTGCTACTACAGCTCTGTCTTTCCTTGCTGCAGGGACTGAGAAGCTCACATGGGGTCAGACTGCAGCCGAAGGACAGCCTCACCTGCCCTCACTTACACCTGGACGGAAACAGGTGGGCATCTTCAGAAGACTCCACCTTGAACAACAGCGTTTTCCTTAGAGCACGAGGCATCCCTGGCGTCCTAATCCACACCCCAGGTGGGGTCTCTGCTTTGCTGACACCTGAGGAGCTCTTTTTCCTCTAAGTGCTAGCAGTCACTCATTTGTGAGGATCCCAAAATCCAATTCATTTATTTCCTATTTTAAATCTTTACTTATAATTTATTTTTAAAATTACATTTAATTTAATTTTGAAGAAGAAAAACAAAAGCAAAAACCGTATTAGAAATAGGGCTGGCCTGATAGCTCAGTGGACTCACCTGCTGAGGCAGTGAGCAGCGGTCAGGGCTCGATCCCCAGTGTGCTGGGCCAGCCCCACCCCCAGGACAAGCTGAGGTGGTGCTCGAGGCTGGGTGTGGTGGCATGTGCCTGTAATCCCAGCACGTGGGAGGCTGGAAACAGGAGAACCACCATGAGTCCGATTTACATAGTGAGTCCCTGTCGACCCTGTCCTAAATACAGAAAAAAAAAGAAGATATCAGAAACACACAGAGAGGGTAACATATAATAATAGAGAGGTTACAGATTTTTAAAACAAGAATAGCAAATTAACAATGGTTATCTTATTGCCTTTTTAATCATCAAGTCTGGTTTGTTTTAGAGTCATACAGTACTTACTTATGGAGTCATAATTTGCATATGCTACAGTTTATACTTTTTAGTGTAGAGCTTTATGAGTGTTAACCGGTTCATCTGGTCATGTAACCACTGCCATGGTGCCATCAGCCCTAAGTTTCCCTGTGTCCCTTTGGATTCAACCCTCCTCATTCTCAGTGCGTGGCAATACGCTGATTGGGAGTCTGTGCCCCAGGTTTGCCTCTTACAAAATGTCATGCTGATAGGACCACACAGAAGGAAGCCTCTGGAAAAGCAGCTTTGGACTACTTTTACAGAACAGCTACCAAGACAGTACAGAGTTCTCCTATGCTCTATGCCCGGCTTCCTCTCATTGACATCTTATGTAGCTACGGAGCAATTGCTCAGATTAAAAAGTCAACATTCGGTGGTGGGGTACAATTGACCACACTGTGAACTTCATTTGACTTTTGTTAAATCATTTTTAATAAGAAGTAACAATAAGAGTTTCAAAACATGTCAGTAGAACATTCTCAATAACTGACACATTGCATAGGGTTGTCTTCATAATAGTTATACAGAGCCTAGGGTATAGACATGAAGAATTTTCTGATCCATACTGGTAAGGAAAGAGAAAAGAAAAAAAAAAAAAACAAGAAAAGAAAAAAAGAGAGAAAAAGAAAAAGAGAGAAAAAAAAAAAGAAAAAAATTTCTTCTCTTTGAGCTGAGAGGAAGTAGCTGTATACACAGTCCAGTGTTCCTTATTTGCATTGGGTCACCGGTGAAACTGGCAGTGTTGGAGGTTGTTGATTTAAGCCTACTCGCAATCAACACCCTTTTTTTTTGTTGTTGTTACACCTCTAAAAGACCAGCATGACAGGTATCCCAAGCATGAAAAATGTTTTAAAGGTTCTTAGGATCAATATCTGATTCATCCTATGTACATAAGTGCATGGATTTGTTCCTGCTATGCGTCCTCTCTTTTTTGCTTCTGGTCACTTCGTTGTTTAATCCTTAAGTCTTTGGTTGCCATTGTAATAGTCAAATCTTGGAAACAACCAAAATGCCCAACTTTTGAAGACTGGTTGAAAAAGATGTGGTATTTTCATAAAATGGAATATTACTTGGCTATAAAGAATGATAAACCGGAAGACTTCATATATAAATGGATGTATACTGAACATATACTCATAAGTGAAATAAACCAGACCTACATGTGTAAATATCGTATAGTCTCCCTAGTGTAAGGACTCTAAAGAAGAAATAAAAATGTCAACTTCATTTGAATTTCACCCGTGTTCCCATACTGTTGCCTTCCTGTTCCAGGACACAACCCAGGATCTGATGTGGCGCTCAGTCGCCATGGCTCCTTGGTTTTTTGCACCTGTAGCGGCTTCTCAGTCTCCTTTTCCTGAAGTTTGGCACTGGTTAGATATCTTGTTGGGTGCCTGCCACTCGGGGTTGGTTTGATCGTTCTCAGCTCTGGCCTAAGTTGTGAGGTGGGGACAGAACGCCGCGCCGGTGAAGCAGCTTCCCTTGGCATGCCCACAGGGGCGATGTGGCTGCGGTTCGCATGGCCATGTTGCTGTGTGCCTCGGTGGCTCCCTCAGGCTTCCTGCTAAATAATAATTAACTGTGTACATATTTGGCAGGTTTCTTAATCTTTGCGGCAGTCGAAGGACACTTGGACTGTTTCTGGTGTTCGGAGATTACGTCTAAAATGGCTGCCCATTCCCGTTCGGTTTTTGTGTGAATGTAAACTTTTTTCCTCCGGAGTACACGCCTAGGAGATGTGGGATTGCCGGACAGGTTTAATCTTCCGTGATGCGGCCTGAGTACTTCCCAGGGTGGCTGTTCTATTTTGCATTCCCACCCACGGTGCCCGAGAGAATTCCAGTTGCTCTGCACTCCCAGTTTCCTTGAATCAGTGTTCTGGTCAGTGATGGATTTTAAAAACACCTTTAAGGGACTGGGGAGATAGCTCCGAGGCACAAGTGCCTGCTGGGCAAGTGCAAGGTCATGAGTTCGAACCCTGGTCCCACCAAAAAAAAAAAAAATTAAAAAAAAAAATAAATAAAAACACCTTTAAGAGTGGGAGATTCTCAGCGCACCCGTTTTGTCTGGCAGAAAACCTGCTTCGTTTCTCCGAGCCCCAGTACAAAATGTGTCTGGCTTTGTAGGAAAGCTAAGGACGGCTTATTCACTAGACCTTCTGGCCTTTTCCTCCCACCTCCTCCTTCCCTGTCTAATTTGGGAAGGAGTGAGGGCCAGTGCTGAGAGAACTCGGGGCTTGAAGGTCATTCAGAGGCCACGGCCGTGCCTGCCTGTACTTAAGTAGTATTTCACCAAGTGAATAAGCTTTGGAGGCACTTATGGCCATACCTTAGCTCAAGGAAAATGCGAATGTCTTCAGGCACTTGGTCTTTAATGCCACAGGCAGTGGGTGTCACTGTCCCTATTTTATGAGTGAGAAGGTGGAAGCTCAGAGAGGCTTTGGCCGCTGGCGGGCCCCGGGTTGGCTGAAATTATTGAGCTTCAGATCAAATCCTTTACTGCTCTAAACGACTGTTCTAGGGCTCGGTGGGATGGCTCAGTGGTCTAAAGCGCCTGCTTGGGAAAGCTTGGGCGGCTTCAGGGACCGCGGTTCGATCCCTGGCACCACATGCTGCGCCAGCCCTGCCCTCGGGACGGGTTGAGCCGGCCATAAAAATGAGTGAATAAACAAAGGTTCTGAAACAAGAAAAAAAATAAAATAAAATAAACGACTATTCTAGATTGGACCTCAAAAAGTATTTAAATAACTGACTCCTGAGAGGGGAAAATAAATAAAAAGGGGTGGGGAAAGTGAGGAGAGGTGTGTTTCCAAAGGAGCTCTGCCGGACTTTGAATGCTTCTCTGTAGAAAGCACCTGGGAGTTGGGCAAGGTGCGTTCTGGTCCTGGTTGGTTTTCTACTGACTTTGAACCTAAGGCAGGCTCTGTGTTAGGTGCAAAAGTCTCCCTTCTCAATGCTGTGAGGCCCACTGGAGTTCGGTCCTCAGCAGGTCCCTGGGAGCTTCAAGCTTCTGCACGAAGGCCTGCTTAGAGGTGCCACGGGGAAGGGCTCCTGCAGGAGGACTTTCTGGAGAACCTTGCATTTCTAGTGTGTGGCGAGGGTCTGGACTAGCTGGCCTCTCCCAAAGCCACCCAGGTGGAGACCACAGCATCTGTCCACTGCCGCCTCCTGCCTCGCATCCAATCTTTCTTCCTCTCATAACAGTGTCTTAGTTTTGCCTGGCAGAGCTATCTCTGTCTGTTCGCAGCCCCTGATGGTGGACTCCAGAGGTGAGCACGTGAGGAGATGAACTCACAGCCTGTCTCTCCCCTATTCGCCCCTTTACCCCAGGGACTGAGAGCTGAACCGAGGACCTAAAGCAGGGTCAGTACCCAGCCTGGCCGAGGTCCTGGGGGTCGTTCTGACACCTTGTGCTTAGCCAGTACCCTGGCATGAAGACATGGAGGGAATTAGAACTGAGAGCAGAACAGCAGACAGTTGCTCAGCTAGGCGGTGGTGAACCAGTGTTATCTCTGGGGACATGCCAGCTGAGGGTAGGAGCTGTTGTTTCTGAACTAAAGCCTCGGTACTGGGGTTTAGTTGTAGGGCTAGCACTGTGCAGTAAATCAAGGGGTGTTGGGTTGCAGTTTGGGCGCTGGGTCGACAAAAGGCTCATGAGGCCTGTGCCTGGTGTGTGACTGTATGTGACTGTAGCGATATCTGAGCACATAAGCCCACCTCTGTATTTCCACTGCTGTTGAAGTCAATTTGAATTCGCCTGGATTACAGAAACAAAGTGCTTTTCTCTCAGTTCATTTCTATAGCAGAGAAGGCTTGTGTGTGTGCAGGCAGGACACACACGTGGCACCTCCTCAGTCCTTTTCTCGTTCCCCCATGCCCTTCACGCCTCCACCTCTAATAAATCTATTATTTATTTTGCTCTTTATTTACATTAGAGAAATCATGCGACATTTAGGACTGTGGGTCTGACTGATTGATTGCTTTTTGTCCTTTTAAGACAGGGTCTCGCTATGCAGTTCAGGCTGGCCTTGAGCTCACTTTCGTAGCCCAGGCTGGTCTTGAACTTGCACTGATCCTCCTGCCTCAGCCTCCCAAGGGCTGGGATTACAGGCGTGCGCCACCATACCTGACTATGTGTGTCTGATTTATTGCACCTGCCATTATGGCCTTAAAATGCATCCATTTTCCTTCAAATGACTCAAAGTCTTTCTTTTCTTTTCTTTTCTTTCTTTCTTTCCTTTTTTCTTTCTCATTCTCTTTCTCTCTTTCTTTTCTCTTTCTTCTTTCTCTTTCCTTCCTTTTTTCTTTCTCTCTCCTGTTCTCTTT
Organism: Myocastor coypus; assembly: GCA_004027025.1. NCBI lineage: Eukaryota > Metazoa > Chordata > Mammalia > Rodentia > Myocastoridae > Myocastor > Myocastor coypus. The sequence continues at coordinate 11,539 of PVJA010028663.1, read as the reverse complement.
CTCTCTTTTTCTTTCTTTCTTTCTTTCTTTCTTTCTTTCTTTCTTTCTTTCTTTCTTTCTTTCTGTCTTTCCTTTCTTTCTTTCTTTCTTTCTTTCTTTCTTTCTTTCTTTCTTTCTTTCTTTCTTTCTTTCTTTCTTTCCTTCTTCAGTGGCCAGCTCAGCCCAGCCTGAGAGCAGGACAGGCATGTAGTGCTGGGGATCAAGCCACTGTCCCTGTGCACAGCTTTTCTAAGCAAGCGCTGTAGACCACTGAGCTATGTCATTGGCACCCCAGACAGTCTTTATATTTAACTCTGAGCCATTGCCAGAGCTGGCCTCTGGAGAAGCGTCTTTTACAGCAGCCTTGAGGGGTGGCTACGGAGTTCAGCTGACTCTGGGCTGCAGCTCTGGCAGAAGGTGAGTGAGGTCTTGCCTGCGCTGCCTTCTCCCAGATGGCTGGGAAGCCTCACACGGCATCTTGGGGCCCCAGCGCTGGCCCCACACTCGTTGCTAAAGCTGGCTTGGGCATGCTAGAAGAGCCGGGCCTTCCTGCCCACCGGTCACTGGGACTCCCAGGGCCCCCCAGCATGGAGGGGATCCCATTTTCTCAGGCAGAAACTTCCCACAGAAAGTATGGTTTCTTCCTGAGTTTCTAATGCCTTTCTAATTCCAGAGCTGATGGATGCTTTTCTCACTTTCGAAATCAACCTGACATTTCTAAAATTATATTCAGAAGGGACTGGATTTCTACTCCGAGGAGAGATGGAGTCGTTCTGTGAATCATGTGTGTGCTCTGGGTTGGCTGAGGGAAAGGCTGCAGACCGCTGGACACACAGGAAGCTCCTACAGGAGCTGTGGCCCAGGCCTTCGGGACAGTGGCACAGACTAGCCTCGGGACAGGGGATGAAAACAAAGAGGTGAGATCGTCGTGAACGGGCTGCGTGCTATCTTTGTCTTGTTCATGCCTGAGATAAGCCGTGGGCAGCTAGGGAAGGGCCGCGAGGCGGCTCCGACAGCATCCTTCTGGCGGGGCTGGCGCGCAGGCCGCTTCCAAGAGAATCAGGCCACAGCTGCTTCTCCTCAAGCTGGAGAGGTGGTCAAGGGGCTTTGTGTGAGCCCAGATCAAAACACGCCTATCAAAAGGGATCAAGAGCCTGGCCAAGTGAGCCGCAGATGGGAAAGGGAACAGAATCTTTTTTTTGTTGTTGTTTTGTTTTAAAACAAGAATGTAAAGAAAATTTGGGGGAGAAAAAGCCTCATGGGCCATTTTCCCCTTTTCTTTGTAACAAAGCTTGTCCAGCTACCACAATCCTCTCTCCACCCACGGATCAATTTTAAAATACAGTCTGGTAGTATTTAAACTAATCCATTCAAAACAGAAGAACCCCGCCCCCTACTTACGCTCCCACCACCTGGACAGAGAAGCCAGGCCCAACAGCTTCAAATGCTCACTGCAGCTGTTGAAGGCTTTCCGGGCTGCAAACAATGTCACGATGGAATCAGGAGCCACCGTCTATATCGCATGAGGGTCAGAGGGACTTGGCGGTCATTCACCCATGACAGCCAGGGTGACCCTAGCCGACTGCTGAGGAGATGGACTTGGGGAATCAGTGCTACGTCTCTGGAGCTGTGGCCCTGCATGGCCCAGGCAGAGGCCTAGAGCACACACTTTGGGAGGCCAAGCAGCAGGGGGAGGGACAGCGCCTCAGGAGGCTTGGAGACTTCCTTGTGGGGGAAGGAGCTCAGAGGGCACTCTTTGGGGTGACTAGGGCTGGGGTGGCATCCCTCTGAGGTGCACCGTACATGCCGGGCGTGCAGTGGCGTTTGTATTACAGCAAGAACTCGTGCGCGTGTGCGAGGTGTGAGGTGGGGGCCCTGGAGGCGCACCCCGGTGTGCTCAGAGCCCACGAGTGATAGGCTAAGGGGACAGCTAAGTGAGACTCTGGCAAACGAAACTTTCCATAGAAGCTTGGCCCACACCGACTCCGTGACAGCTTTGCATGGCAAATGTTTTCTGTTTAATTGAAACAACAACACAGATTCCCTGACAGGCTGTGCTGGGCTGAGATAGGCTCCAGCCTATCTCACCTGTATGAGGAACATCTTCAACAACTCGGGGCTTCACTGCTGTGGTCTGGCTTTTCTGGGAGGGAGCCCCAGAAAGCCCCTTCAGAGCTGGGGCTAAAGGCGCGGGACTGTTTCTTAGCCATCAGCAGTCCCATATCACTCCAGGCCCTGAGGGTTGACAAAGGATATACGTGGATGTACAAGTGTCTGTGGCCCTCACATGGCAGAAGGAGGTGACGGGGAAGAGAAGTGGCAGCTCTGGGGCCTGTGATTGCTGTAACAGAGGTAGCGCATCGGTGCATCCGGCTGTAGAACGGCTACTCCTATGCCTGGCTGATCTGGCACAAGTCCCATGCCCCACCCCAAGCTGTCTTTTCTGGGGGGCACATAGCATCAAGTGAGAAGCTTCAGGGCCGGGGGAACTCATTCTCCTCCATTCCTCATACCCAGGGTGCTTCCTACAGCACGACAGAGTCTCACATAGACACCATGACTTACTTGTGCACATTAAATGTTTTCTCTGTTTCATTAAAAAAAAGTCACGAAGAAGCTCCAGAAATACATGCTTCTGAAGACAGCAGAGAAGACACCGGTACCCTCAGGGATGGCTGCTTTCCGTGGAAGGTTCGTCAGTAGAGCATAGCCTGGAACCTCCCCAGGGATGGCCCAAGGCCTCCTGGCAAGTGCGGGGGTGGGGGTGGGGGGTGGAGGGGAGGACCGCAGGACATATGACAGGAAGTCCCTGGCTTATGTGAGCTCCACTCTGGGAGAACGGTCCATAAGTTGGGTCCATTGTATCTGAGAAAGAGATTCTTACACGGGAACATGTGTGAAAGCTGCTAACTCTCACATGTGCCTGTTTGTAAGTTGGGGGCTTACTGCATTTACACCTGGACTTGGATCCCCTGTCACCTGGGACCCCACAGTGGCCAGGATGTTTGGTGGCTGGAAGGCCGTGGCCTGGATGGTGCCTCTGACCCATGTGGGCAGCTCGGATTCACACAACGAACACACTAAATCCTTTAGGCCAAATAAGAGTGATTAAATCAACATAAGGGCCATTGACCCTTTCATTTTATTAAAATGGCACATAAATATTAAACAGCATACTGATCGTGTCACACTTCTGCCTGCCCCAGGTGCGGTGCCGGGGAGGGCAAGGGCGGGAGCCCCCCTCCTGGAGGCTGCAGACTCATGCATTGAGCAATTCGTGTTCTTTATCGGTTTTCCCAACAGCATCGGGATTTGATAAAGGGTCGAGGTCAGCAAAGAGGCTGAACCAGGCAGTCAGGTCCGAGGCAGCCTTGGCAGGCTCTGGGGAGAGAAAAGAAAGCATCAACACACGCACTCTGCAAATGCCTCCCTCTGCCAGGCGCTGTGCAGTTGGGCCCAGGGCCACACCCAGGAATTAGAGTATCCCATGTGCCCATGCGGGATGGTTTACATTTCTAAGCCCGAGCCCCAAACATGGTGAACAAGGAGCTCTGGGTTAAGTAATCTCCACCTTCGCCTAGCTTACCGCCCCTGCCCCAGAGCTGCTCCAAACCTCAGCCCCTGTTGCTTCCCCCGACCAGGAAACAGTGGCTGCAGAACTCAGAGTGAATGGCTGAGGAGGCAAGGCGCTTTCCAGGCTCTGCCTGCGGCCCCCTCCAATCTGCTGGGTCAGGCCAGAGACCATGGCCTTTCTTTTCACCCTTCAAAGCCACAGGCCCAGAAAGGTTTCTCCTTTTCAGGTCTGGCCTCTTCTCCTCAGCCATCAGAAGGCGGCCCTTGTGTGCCTTCCCTTTCCTGCTGGGGAAGTTCTATCTGCAGCCCTGCTGGAGCAGTCGTGCTGCTCTTTCTCCAGAACATGCCCGCATGGCCTGACTACTGTGGTTGGCAGGCAAGTTGTCTTCCAGACGAGGGAAGCATTTTCAAGAGTGCTTTGCACAGGTGAACTCCACATGAGCAGGGGCTCTTTATGCGTTCTCTCTCTCTCTCTCTCTCTCTCTCTCTCCCTCCCTCCCTAAATCGCTCCACCTGAGACTCTTAAGTTCACTGGGTTAGATGGCCTATGCTCTGTTTCCGGTCCAACAGGGAGGAAGGTCAAGGCTCCATCTCTGATGGGCCATCTTTCTAGCTAAGAGCAGTGACGAATGTGCTCGCCCCCTAGCCAGAGTCTTAATAAATACCAGAAGGACACCTTGCTCAAAGTGGTTACAGCAAAGGGACAATAGCAGGATCCCATGCACACCTGCACGGCCTGTGATCCTTTCATTAAAGTGATGCTGAACACTAACAGTGAACTAACTGATCACTTTATGCTTCTGATTCCCCTCCTTCTTTTGCTTTAAAATCTCTTGATAGAATACTTATAGTGACATCATCTAGGTGTAGCTATCAACTGTAGAGATAAAAGACTGCTAGCAAGCAGGGTACTGGGCAAGTGACAATGACGAGCCACATTCGCTAAATGCCACAGGGCCAGCCCTCAAAACACTGGTTTACTCTTATGACCTGAGGCTTGAGAACACTCAGTCTGGTCTGGAGGAGGGGCACCAGGGAGGGGGAAGTGCTTGAAGGGTAGTCATGTCTTTCTTTCCTCATCGTGAAGTGCTTGCGCAAGGCTACTGCATGGGGCAACAGTGGTGTAGGTCTGTCAGCTGCCTCTACTCTTGATAGTGGATACCAGGACATCTTAAAGGCATCTCCAGGGAAACTAGGCTACACCTCACTGCCACTTTTTTTTTCTGACCTCTGCAAAGTCTTACAGGGCCCTCAGAAAGAATCACGGAGCTGCTGGAGGGACCAAGTGACTGCACTTCGGGGCAATCCTCAGAAGTCATTTGTACAGCACTTAAAAGCGCATGTGAGACATTATTTTGATGATCAGTGAATAGTCACTGCCCTTTGCTTCCGGGGATCAAAGGCCAAGCAAGCAGAAATGGAGCTGCAGACATGAAACCTTGTGTTGGGCAGGTGTTCCTCCTGGAGGGCTGTCTCAGAAGAGAAGAAACCTCAGGAAAGGATTGCTTCTGATGACTAGGGAACCTGCCCCTTTCTCAGGAGTACTAATTAATTAGACCATGGTGACCTTTCTATACCTTGATATTTCCAGACAGTCACATGGAGAGCAGTTAATCACATGGAGACACATGTCTGATTCATCCTGATTAGATACAAGTCGATAAAGGGAGGAAGGAGTAAGCCAGCACGAAAGTCAGAAAGTAATTTCTAGAATCACGCAAAGTCATCCATCCCACAGCCATGCACTGAGTCCTGGATGCCTAAATGATCGTTAGTACAGAAATCCAGAAAATAAGAGTTATGCTCTCAGAAAGAGATGAAACTTCACGGCAGGGGGATAAAACATCGGATTACCTTGCAGCGCAGGGCTCTTGTCAACTGCATTGCTTATCTTTGCTGCTGGCCAAGGAGGAGGAGGAGGAGGAAGAGGGCTCACAGTGCTCTCTGCCCAGCCTAACATTCAAAACCAGAGGCCATTAGATCTAGTAGGAGCAGTCACATGACCCTAGCCACTGCCAGGTACATACACAGGTCTCCATCCTGGTGGCCTTCAAACAGAGGGTGGAAGACCTGCGACATCCTTGCCCTCACATGGCCTTTGAGGGGCCAAGAGAGCTGTACAATCATACCCAGTTCAAAATATGGAAAACTAAAGGAGACTGGACTTTGAAAAATAGGAAATTGCTAAAGGCAAGGCATGTTGTTGTTGTTAAGCTTTCTACCTATTTTTCTTCCCAAGTATGGCCATTTTATGATTACATCGAAGGTCATGGGTAGTGTCCCAAGGAAATCAAGGGCCTCGGTTTTCTGTGATAAATGGGGGGGGGGGAGTTAAAACAGTGAGCACCACTAAATGTAGAGACAGAGATATAGTACTACACTTCACCTCTCCAATGTGATCCAGTACGTTTATTTCTGCACAGCTAATTTAAATTGGGAAGTTTAACTAATACAGACAGGTACAGGACAGTGCAGTTGAAATCAATGAGGGGAATGCAGTCCCTCTGGCTTCATTCTGTGCCCTCCTAATGGCATTTAGCCCGAGCCACGCACCTGTGTACAGCGTGGCCCTCAGGGGCTGCAGGCACCCGCTACTCCTGCTGCAGGGGGCAAGCCTCTTTTGCTGCCACACCTGCCTCTGTTCTGGGTGTCTCGGCAGGATCTTATTTAATTTGGAAGTGCACCATGGGCTTCATTTTATCTCAGCTTTCCTTCTTGTCAATCCTTGTCTTCTCATTGAGAAAAGAAGTATTCTCATTCAGGCGCCTGGAACACCTAATACAGCGTGGGAGGTGTTTCCTGAAGAAGTCTGCCGTCGCTCCTCACTGTAAAGGCAGACCATCAAATAACGCACCGTGGCCAAGCCCGTCATGCTCAGAAGAGTGTCACTCTACTAGGACGTGCTCCTGCTCAGGGTTCTGTCTCCGATAAAACCCTCGAGCAAGATGGTGCGAGGGTGGCAGAGTGCACCTGGGGCAAAGAAGCCAGTTTCTAGAGCAAAAATGGACTCAACACAGGCCATAAAAATGGCAGGACTTAGTGCCACTGGCTCACCTGCCGTCGTAAAAGGCAGACTGTGCGGTAGGCTTCTTCATAGAGTCATATGAAATGTATTAGTCTGCATCTTTGTCGTGTGCTCATCACCCCCTGAAGCCCAGGGGGCCACACATCACTCACTGTGATACCCTCCAGGGTGCATGGTGGGAAGTACATGACAATTGAATTGAGATCAATATAGTGCTTTTTAAAGCGTGAGAAGTACACTTCTGAAGCCTTATTTGAAGAGACAACAAAGCAGTTCCTGGCACCAAGAAGAGGCTCTGATACTTGCTGGTTGAATGCAGTCCATTTTAGACAGGCCTATGTATAAAGACTAACCAATGAGTAAGTGACATCGGTGGCTTGTGACCTACTTACTAGGTCGTCATAAAAAACATAAATGGTTCTAAACAGCACTGCCCATGTACTTGAACACACACATAACATAATTCACAAGTTGTTCAAAGCTGCAGTTGTCAAGGGGGCCTTCTGGGATGGTGGAAATACTCTGCCCCTGAGCTGCAGGGAAGGCCATACAGTATAAGCAAAATGTTCTACTCTCCTCCAAGAGGTAAATTTCATAGTACATTAATTAGACTTCTAGAAAGTAATTTTCAACAGATGAACAGTTTTTGGTGTGAGGCAAGGATAACATGATCTCCCTGGGCCCTAGAAAATGGGCCCATGACCATTTTGTTTTTAGACAAAAGTCACCTAAAAGTGGTCCGTGTAGAAGGTGAAAGTCCTAGCCCAGCGTGTGCCAAATGATGCCAGTGAGAGGAAAGGTGAGAGGGGCTGAATCTCACTGGGTAACTGTCACTCTTTCCCTACATTTCCTGAATGGAGCACGTTCTTCAAAGGAGGCTATTATGGTTTGCGTCTCATTGTCCTCCCAAAGCCTCATACGGTCACTGGGCAGACTTCTAGAGTTTGGGATTAATTCACGACCCTTGGGATTATGGGTGTGAGTGTGACACCCAGCCTGGAGTGGGCAGCCCCTGAGCGCAATTTAAAGGAGGCAGACTCGTGCTCTGTAGCCGTTGTTGCCGCTCCTCCTCCCTTTGGCTCTCTTGCTCTTAGCTGCCACCATGAAAGGTTGCTGTCTGCCGGGTGCCGCTCTGCCTTGGAGCCAGCTGAATATGGACTGAAACCTGAAGCAACTGTCAGCTAAATAAACCTGTCCTTCCTTTGTTTTGGTTGTTGGGTATTTGTCCCAGCAACAAGAGAAGAGTAACTGACAGAGGCAGACATCGATCTTCATGCCAGAATGAGGCTGGCCTCTCTTCATCTAACATGTATGTGCTCAAAAAACTATGAACCCGTAAAATGTGTGTCAATTTTATTTTATAAGTGACAGAAACACAAATTGTATTTGAAAGCATAAAAGTTAAAGGATGTTAATGGCAGATTTCTTTACAAAGAAAACGTTTGGTGGGGGACAGTAGTAAGGATGCACTCATCCTTGTGCTGCTAGGCAAGTATTTTGCCTTTGAGGTATTCCCCTGGCTCCCGAATGTCTTCTAATTACACTCCTTTGTAACGGTGGGCTTTTAAAAAAAAAAAAAAAAAAAAAAAAACAGTGCACGTAAACACTACTGAAACATCGCCAAGTACCATCTTGGATCCATAGACTTGGGAGCTTCTCAGAAGCAAAGAAATGGGCTCTAAGCCGACAACAACAGCGCCCCTCAGCAGGCTTTACTTTTCAGAGCTCAGTCTTACCAGCTCTACCTGTTCTCGTGTGTTTGTAGTTTGTAGTTTTTTTTGGGGGGCGTGCATAGGATTAAACCCAGAGTTTTGCACATGGTAGGCAAGTGCTATAACATAAATTTGTAACTTGCAGCCCATGTGTGTTGCAACAGGGTCTTGCTAAGTTCCTTAGGCTGGCCTGGAAGTGGGATTAAAGGTGTGCGGCGTTGCATGCAATCTTATCATCTATGCACATCCATGCAGTTGTCACCATAATCAAGATTCACAACTCATACCTTGTGCTACCCCTCTGTAAACACAGGCAGACCCTTTTCCTCATCCATGGCTCTGCCAACCTCTAATCTAATCTCTTTCTGTACAATTTTGTTATTGCGCAATTATTATTTGTTATCTAAGGGCTGGATATATAACTCAGTCATAGAATACAGACCTAGCATGAAATGAGGCACTGGGCTCAATCCCAGAGACAGACAGATAGACACACAGACAGACAGACAGACACACACACACATGCACACATACGCACAATGTTATATAGATATAATATAAACTTGAACGTTTTGCTAGTGGCCTTCTGTTGTTGCTTTAGAAATGGGAGTGCCGTCCACCCTAACCCTGGCGGTGCTCAAGTCATTCTTCTGCCCCAGTCACCCATTTAGCGTCTCACAGACACACGGACGTCATCCCCCAGCCCCCCACAAGAAAGCACAGCGGAATGTTGAACCACATTTGCTCCTGAGAACAGTTACTAAGCATCTGTGTGCAGAAAGGGGGGAAACAGCCCTGCTGTGACACGAGCTGTGAGCAAAACTACCACACTCAGCTGCAATTTCAGCCTCACTTATACCACTCTGGAAATTATTTAGGGGAAGGGCGTGATCAGGGTAATTATGGAGGGAATGCCAAATCAGATTTAAAACATCTTGGCTTCTGTCAGGAAAATCACTGTTTAAAGAAAAATTTGGGCTGCTAATATTTCTGTAATTGCCTTCAACTGTTCTCTGGCTGGTGTTAGCTGGCTGAGGTGTTTTTGACGTGGACATGTGACTGGAAAGATGTCTGCCCCCTCTGAGGAACTCTGTCAGGAGAGAGGGGAAGGGTGGGTCACGAGGGCTGCCCCCTCTGAACGAAAGGACTATCTGAGCTCTTGGCTTCTTTGGTACTGCAAATGTGCTACCCATTTGCAGAACACACATATAAAATTTCATTAGTGCATCCCTGTTTTATGTGCATAAGGGAAAACAAATCAGCCAGAAGGAACACCGTCAGGGAGAGTGGTGAGGCCAAACCACACCACCAGAGAAGGACCTTGCCCAGCGTGAGCATGTAGCTCACTAGCTAGCAGTCCCAAAAGCCCAGGCTGGGCTGCTAATCACAGCCTGGGAGTTCAGGGCTGGGGCTGGCCCTGAAGAGCGAAGGAGGAATGACATGGCCCTGGCGGCCAAGACCACCCTGCATTCCCCTCTCAGGCTCAGTTTCCATACCTGCAAGATGTGGAAAGAATTTCTACCTCATTAGGTCATTGCATGGAAAATTAGAATCTGCAGAAGAAACCAGGTAGTAGGGAGGCTGGCGAGCTGCCTTCAGTACGTCCTTGCTGAATCTAGGCTGTTGTTCAATAACTCAATAGGCATTCGGCATAAGTAATCCTTCAGAATAATGTCTGCAGGCTTCACCCCCTAGGCTTTTCTTTTAACCTGTTATCAGCTTCTTCCTCCCTACTTGCCTGCTTGCCACCCATCCACGCATCCATCCATGCATCCATCCATGCATCCATCCATACATCCATCCATCCATCCATCCATCCATCCATCCATCCATCTGTCCATATGTCCGTCCGTCCATCTGTCCATCCATCCATCTGTCCATCTGCCCATCCATTTGTCCATCTGTCCATCCATCCATCCATCCATCCATCCATCCATCCATCCATCCATGCATACATCCATCCTCTATCCAATAAGAACTACTTTTAAACATTACTGAGTTCCAGGCTGCATTTTGGAACTAGGTGAGCAACACAAATCTGAACTCTGTTCCTCTGACACCTTTAGACCAGAGACAGAAATGAAGTCAATTTTCCAACCAAGAGAACCAGGAACTGGGAGAAGAAACACATGGCACTCTCCACTGGGCTAACGAGGTGTCAAGGAAGGCTCCCCAGATGCAGAGAAATTGGGGCAGAGATGCTAAAGGGGTCCGAGCCAACCCGCTGCAGCATCAGGAATACGTAGGTGGGTGGGTGGCACCCCTGTAGACCCCATAGGTTGGGAGGGCTGGACACAGCGAGGCTCAACATGACTCGAGTCTGCTGTCTGGGCAAAATGTGTGGTCCTCTTGCAGAAAAATGTCAGTTGTGCACATTCAGTAATGGTGTGGGAGGTTTCAGCAACCACACAACTGAGTCAGGGCCGAGAGGGCCGTGGAAATGAGGCTGAGGAGCTGTACCTTACTCCAGTGGTGTAAAAACCCACAGCTTGGCAAGTTGCAAGACTGTCCTGAGGTTACTCAATGCCTCCAAGAAAATGTAGGTGGCAGAGACTGTCGTTACAGTTCCTTCTATGGACAAGAAGAGGCCCCTAAATCATTCAGGTCGCCAAGGCCTGCCTTGCAGATCACCTCAGCAGCGTTAGCAGGAGCTGCTGCTTTGATGGAACTAACAGGTCCACCGGCTCATGCTCAGAGTGCCTGCTCGAGGCTAAAACTATAAATATGCCTGCAGCCTTTTCCTTCACATTTCTTCTTCTGAGTACCAGAAATAGAAGAGATGAGCACTGATCAAGAAATGGTGTATTCACGGTAACTTAAAGCTTGACATCAGCCTGAAATGGAAACCCACCCAGATGGCACTGGTTCCCATCAATTGGGTAAAACAAAGTATGTCCCAGAGGAGCATGAGGCTGTGTTTTTTATAAGACACTGGAAGAAAATTCCTACCTTTGGTTTGTAAATCCTACGTTGAAAGATGTCTTAGTGCCTTTATTTTGGGCAGCTGATGCTTCCTGTATTAGAGTCTCCTTCTAAATTACATTTCAGATATCGGTGGAGAATTGAGAAGGCGGTAAATACGAGCCCTCCTCAGCCTGCCTGGGCTCTGCTCAGGCTGCTGCTCTTGCTACTCCTGCTAAGAGGCCTCAGGAAGGCACAGCTTTCTCATCACTGAATGACACAGGAAACCCCAGACCCTGTCACCCTGACAATTTCAGAAACTCTTGAGAATCTCAACTAAAGTTAACTC
>PVJA010028662.1:0-27423 GCA_004027025.1 Myocastor coypus | reverse complement strand
AAAAAAAAAAAAAAAAAAGAAAGGGGAAAAGAAAAAAAAAGTAATGTTGATTTAAGTGTTAATGTAATGTTTAATTGTTTGATCAATCTTATATACCTATATGTATTAATCTAAACTGATCTGATAATGAAAATATATAATATAGCCATTGTTAAATTTAAACAATAAAAATATTAAATTAAAAAAATTCAAAATCTGAAAAAAAGAGGCTTAGAATGTAGCTAAGTGCGCAAGTGTTTCATGTAATCCCTAGCACCAAATAAATAAATAAATAAATAAATAAATAAATAAATAAATAGTTTGGAGAGTTACAAATTTAACAATTCTTTCTGCCATCTTATTTTATTTTATACTCATTTACTCATTTATTTGGTGCAGGGCTCCCTACGGAGCTCAGACTCACAGTGATTCTCCGGTCTCAGTCTCCCCAGCACTGGGATTACAGGTGTGCACCACCACTGCTGGTTTTGGTGGCTGGCTTGGTGCGCCCAGGGTTCTGGGCTGGCACAGCATGCAGTGCCTGTGGTCGAAGCCGGGTCCTTGTGCTCGCCAGGGAGATGCTTACACTGCCAAGCTATCTCCCGTGCCTAAGTTAAAATTTTACAAGGCAGCATGTAACCTAACAATTTACTCTAACAGTAATTTACCACCCTAACAATTTATGTGCCACTTCTGAGTGTTAGGTAGAAACGTGCAAGCAGAGTCATGCTGAGACACTGTCAGACACATGCTCGTGGCAGGAATCCTCAGCGTCATCAAGAGGTAGCAGCATCCCAGGCGTCGCCCACTAAGGGTGGTGAGATGCTGGGTGTGTAGCCCGGCAGTGCAGCACTGGCCTCGAATGGACAAGGCTGTGGGCTCCCTCCCAGCACCACAAAACGAAAAGCGTGATCAATCAATAAATAAAAGGCAGCGCTCATGAATGTAATTCCACCTAAGACAATCCACAACATGAATGATACTTGATATAGATAATGTGAATTCAGGTGGTGACCAAAACCACAAATATACATGGTTCTACTTTGTGAATATCTCAGAGGAGTCAGGTTTATAAAGACAGAAATGGCATGGTGGTGGCTACTGGGTGAGGGAAGAACAGGCGTGGGGAGACTTTACCTGCTGGGCATAAAGCGTTTGGAATTCCGCAGAAGAGAGTGCTGGGGCTCGATGGGGCAGTGTAAGCACCGCGGTGGAAGCATGCGCAGCACTGCCAGACTAACTTCACACTTTAAGAGGTTCTGAGAGTGGGCTTGGCGGGATGGCAGGATGGCTCAGTGATCTAAAGCCCCTGCTTGGGAAAGTTTGGGCAGCTTCAGGGACCTCGGTTCGATCCCCGGCACCACATGCTGCGCCATCCCTGCCCTCGGGGCAGGCTGAGCCAGCCATAAAAATAAGTGAATAAACAAACAAAGGTTCTGAAACAAGAAAAAAATAAAATAAAATAAAATAAAACCTTAAACAAAAAAGATTCTAAGAGTAAAATTTAGTACACGCACTTTACCATAATTTTAAATCTAAATTAAAAATTTTGTACAGAAAACAAACTATTATTAAGACTTTGAGCATTTTTAGGTAATATGAAATTGATGAAACATACAAAATGCAATGCAGTTCATTTGTTCTTATCCATATACCCTGAATAAACATTCTAAAAATGACAAGGAAGCCAGCATATTAGATAGAAAAATGGCCAAAGAATACAAGAAAACTGCATTAAATAAAGTCAGGTTATGAACGTGGCATATTGTTACCTCTTTGTATATCTGAGACAGAAATCTGTATGTTTGCACAGAAGACTTGGGTAAAATTGCATGTCAGAAACACCTTAGGAGGGAAAAGGACCACAGTGGATCAAGAATGATCAGTAGCTTCTGTGCAGGGAGAAACACATTAGGGATTTACAGTCAAACTGGGAAACAGGGCACAGGACAGATGTATGAACAAGCAAGTGCAGGTGAGACGGGAGAGAGCTTTAAAGTGTGAGAACTGAAACGAGAAAAGATATCCTAGGACAGGCTCGCCTTCTCTTGCATATAGACCCAAGAGAAGTTAAGACATCGATAATTAATTCTAAGAGAACTGGCATAGGTTTTCTACAACCCACCAACCATGTTGTAAGTAATTCGTGGTGATCATTAACTCTCAGGGTGAATCAGGTCACTCAACTGCTTCTCAAAGAGGACCCGGTTCTGGTGTCCCCTCCAATAGGTTCCCCCTGGAGTCTCTCTCTGCTTGCTTCTAAGGCTTGCCCTCTATCAGATTTTTTTTTCCAACCGCAACTCTGGGTAGGGTTTCACAGCTGAGTTGGGCAGAAGGCTGGTGTTTCCTGCCTCCTTAAGCCTCATGGCCTCTCTGCTGCCCTTCCCGTCCTCTTGCCTAGCATTAACAATGAAGTAACAGGTTGCGTTGTCTGACACATTTCTGTGCTCTGAGCTTAAATAGCATGTATCACTTTAGATTGCTTAAAGTTATACAGTGTACAAGTGTATCAGTTTGTGTGGACATTTATATTTACCAAAAATCTGGACTTCTTCTGTTCTTTGATTAAAAATATGACCTAATTTCTTTTTCTTGGGGGAACAAGTATGACTTCAGATTCCTCTCACAAGAAAGGATCACTGATATTCTACTTTTTTTTTTTTCCCTGAACCAGGAATTGAACTCAAAATCTTGTGCTTACCAGGCAAGCACTTATTTTACTCAGCTATCCTCCAGGCCCTCTTTTTCTACTTTGATGTGAAGTTTCCATCTCTGTTTGTGAAAATGGTCATTTTAGCCACTTAAAATATGTATTTCTCTATGATATTGTATTCCAGGGTCAGTTCACAAAATGTATAATTGTATGTATATTTTATTTATTTATTTATTTTTTGTCTTTTTGAGACAGGGTCTCGCTATGCAGTTGAGGCTGGTCCTACGCTCACTTTTGTAGCCCAGGCTGGTCTCGAACTCGCACCAATCCTCCTGCCTCAGCCTCCCAAGTGCTGGGATTACAGGCGTGAGCCACCACGCCTGGCTTGTATGTATATTTTAAAATGCATTATTACATTATTTTATCTACATTACTATGTTGATTGATACTCAGAGGTAGCATAGACTCTGATACCTCTTCCATAATAAATTCAAAATAACACGAGCTTCATTTTGTTGTTTATTTTTGGTACTGTGCTACCTTAAGGAGTTTATGTGACTTCTCAGGGACACCCAGCGACTGGCATAGGAAGAATCCAGATGACTTGCTCCTCCTCTCTGTGTAGGTGGAGCCAGGGGACCAGGGGAATGTCAGCTACACAGTAGGACCTTGGCTAGCACACACACAATGGACAAGGTAGGACTGGAAAGGAGGAAATGTCTGAAGCACCATCAACAATAGGAGTCAATAAGTGCCAAGTTAGGTGACCAGTGTGGTGTTCTGGGGCAAAGACACATGGACTAGAAGCAGCTGGCTTAGCCCACCCCAACTTTGTGTTTTTCTTTTATTTCTGGTATTTTAAAATTTTGTTTTCTTTTTTTGTCTTTTTGAGACAGGGCCTCGCTATGCAGTTCAGGCTGGGCTTGAGCTCACTTTTCTAGCCCAGAATGATCTTGAACTCACACTGATCCCCCTGCCTCAGCCTCCCAAGTGCTGGGATTATAGGCGTACATCACCATGCCTGGCTTTTTTTTTTTTTTTTTCTCTTTTCTTTTCTGAGAAGTTGGGGAAAATTCCAGTCACAAAAAATAATCCATTCCCCAAACCACAGAATCAAGTTCAGATAAGCTCAGATAATCCATTTTTTGTAGCTTTATTTTTTTTCTGTGCTCTTCTCTAGTTTCCCAAATTTCACATAATCATCCTTTGTCCGCTAGCCTTGCTACTACTTCCTTTTCTGTTATCTTTAGTTAATCCACTATTGTTTTAAATTACCCCCAACACAAAAACAGGGTAAACTCATTCTACCAATGGGAAACACCTTGCATATAAGCTCTCTATTTATAATTGGCTGTGTCATATAGCTTTAGATCTTGCTCCTATGGTTTGAAGTACAAAATTAATAGTGACCACAGTCTGTCAGTTTTTAAACACTGTTTGGTGCTATTGTTACTGCTAACTGTACAACTTTTGCTAGGATGTCATATCAACTATAATCAGTTTTTCTCCCTCTGTAACAATACTGAGAAGCCCTGTAGTAATAACATTACCATAGCCCAACACAAAGAACTGGGGACTGAGCTAAACAGATGTCAACATATCACTCTTAATTAATTGGGAAGGTAGGATAATGGAGTAGACACAAACCAAGAACCTCTGACACATAAAAGACATCCCTGAAGAACAGACTTACTAAAATGGCCTTGATACTAGTGATATAGCTACATATTATAAAAGCTTATAAAGATTAACACAGAAAACAAAATAAAATATTTTTAAATAGAAAATGATAAGATGAAAGCAAAACATAATTTCAAACAACCAGCCCACTCAAAATAAGTCCAAGAGACATGGAGATAGAGGAAAACAGAAAACACACACATGAAATTTCTGAAATTATATCCACTGACTTAAAGAAACAAGTTCATGAAGCTACAGAGGAAATAAAATCAGAAATAATGTTTCAGGTACAAAAAGTGAAAACCATAATGAAATTGCTCAGCAAATCTAGAGTAAACATAAATATTTTAAAATATATGTGCATGGGAAAATTATAGAAACCTTGGATGAACAATTTGTGAAAGAAGTTACGTGAAACAGATTAAAACAGATATTCAGGAAATAAAGCATTCAATTGAAAGCTGTCAGAATATCTTGAATGAAACTGAAGGTACACTTTCAGACACTGAAGCCAGCATCACGCCTAGCAATGTAAAAGGAAAGATACTTTAAAAATAACAAGCTATTAGGAAATAACAATTAAACAGCTGTGCAAAAATGCAAAGAAAAAAACATGATGGATAGATGTCAATGAAAAATCAGATTTCAACATAAATGACACAAAAAGATTATTTGCAGAAGTAATAGAAGAAAATTTCCCAACCATGAGACTAGAACCCAACATATGGGATAAATGAAGCATACAGAACTCCGAATAGCCGTGACAAAATAAGTTTATACCCAGACATATAATAATCAAAGTCCCAGAAGTTTATCACAAGAACAGAATATTAAAAGCTGCCACGGAAAAGAAAATGAGTCACTTATGAAGGAAAGCCCATCAGAATCATTGCAGACTTCTCACCATAAACCACTAAATCAGGAAGAGCTAAGAATGAGATTTTTCAGTACTGAAAGAAAATAAATTCTCACAAAGGTTGATGTACTCTGTAAAACTATCATCAAAATTAATGGAGAAATGAACTATTTCCATGATAAAGAACAAATGAACAAATTCATGACCACCAAACTAAACTAACAAAGCATACATGATAACTCTAGCCAGAGATAAAATGATCAGAATTACAACAAAACAAAACAAAACAAAACAAAACAGAAAGATACCACCAGTGAGGCAAGATATTAAACACAGGGAAAGTCAGGGAAGGAACAGCCGAAAAATACCATGACAAAGCCAATGCCTATCAGTTACAACCACTAATGTAAATGGGCTCAATTTACGAATCAAAAGAAGCAGACTGGAACGATGGATCAAGAAACAAGATCCAATAATATGTTTTACAGAACAAACACATTTAACTCAAAAAATAATTCAGAGTCTAAGAATGGGAAACAATAATCTGTGCAACAGGAATCCAGAAAAAAAGCAGGAGTAGCTATTCGGTTTGCAGACAATGTGAATTCCAAACCAAGAATGATCAAAAGAAATAAGGAAGGTCACTGCATATTTGCCAGGGGAAAACTTCAAGAGGAAGAGGTAACAATCACAAACAGATATCCACCAAATATAGGAGCATCCAACTAAATATGAAAAATATTAATATACAGGAAAAATCAAACAAGCAATAACACAATAGTAAAAAGGGGACTAAATACCACAAAGAGATAGATCAACTAGGCAAGAAAAAAAAAAAAATCATCAAAGAAGTAACAGAACTAAACCAAACTTGTGAAGAAAGAAAATTATACATCATGACCAAGAAGGATTCAATACCAGAATGCAGGGATGATCTAATATACAAAAATCAATAAATGTAATGCACCATGTGAATAGAACCAAAGATAAAGATCACAATCATCTCAATAGATGCAGAAAAGGCTTTTGACAAAGTTCAACACTCATTCATGGTTAAAAAAAAAAAAAAAAAAAAACCTACAGAAAGTTGGAATAGACCATCTTTACCTGAATTTGATAAAAAAAGAATCTATTACAAACCAGTAGCCAACATTCATAGTAACCAGACAAAAACTGAAAATTTTCCTTCTAAAATCAGGTACAAGACAAGGATGACCACTATCACTACTCCTGTCCAATATAGTTCTAGAAACATTAACAAGAGCAATTAAATGAAAGATAAAAGGAGTAAGAGCAGAGAAGGATGGAATTAAGTTATCATTATTTGTAGATGACATGATACTTTACATAGAAGATCCCAAAAATACTCCACCAAAACTTTTCTAGATTTAATAACCAAATTCAGTAGCATACCTAGATACAAAGTCAAATCTAAAAAAAAAAACAATATTATTCCTGTACACAAATAATAAACTCACTGAGAGAAAAAATAGGAAAAGCATACCTTTCACAAGACCATCCAAGAAATGAAATATGAATCAGTCTAACAAAGGAAGTTAAAAAAAACACTTTTTTTTTTTATTGGAAACTATAGTGTTCTGAAAACAAGATTGAAGAAGATATCAGGAAATGGAAATATATCCTTCGTTCATTGATAAGAACCAAAATAATGAAAATGACCATACTCTCAAAATTATTATACAGATGTAATGCAACCCCAATCAAAATATCATTAGCATATCTCATGGAAACAGAAGACATTCCTAAAGTTCATGTGAAAAACAGGAGAGATCCAAAGAGGAAAGTCAGTCCTGGGCAATAAAGGCAAGGCAGGAGGCATCACAGTCCCAGGATTGAAATTATACTACAAAGCCACTGTGATAAAGTCATCATGGAGCTTGCAAAGAAACAGATCTGGTGATCAGTGGAATAGATTAGAAGATGGAGACACTACTACAAATACATTCAGCTATCTTATTTTTGACAGTGGGGTCAAACATGGAAAGATAGTCTCTTTCATAAGTGGTGCTGGAAAAACTGGGTCTCTACATACCAAAGACTAAAACTAGACTCTGTCTATTACCATGCATTAAACTAAAGACAAAAGGGATCAATCAGCTAAATATTAAAACAGAGACTCCAGATCTACTGGAAGAGAAAGTAGCTAGAAATCTTGAAGACACAGGCATAGGCAGAGAGTTCATGACCAAGAACAAAACTGCATGAGACATAGTTCAAAGAATCACTAACTAAGGTATCATCACACTAAAACCCTTTTGCACATCAAGGGCGATCACCAACAGAGAAAAAAGACAACCCACAGGGTGGGAAGTCAGTCACTTATCCCCCAGGCAAAGGACCTCTCTCTAGAACATATAAAGAATTAAAAAACTCAGACCCCCTAAATTCAAGGACCCAATCCAGAAATGGGCATCTGAGATGAATATATACTCCTCAGGTAAAGAAATACAAGTGGCAAATACATGGAAAAAAAAGTTCAATATCACTTGTCATTCAAGAAATGCAAATTTAAAAACACAATGAGATTCGACTTCTCTCGAAAAATGTCTACCACTGAGAAATCAGCCAATACAAATGCTGGAGGGGCTGTGGGAAAGAAGGAAATCTCGCCAATGTTGGTCAGAATCCAGCCTGGTGAAACCATTGCGGACATTAGTGTAAAGACTCTTCAAAAAGCTAGAGTTAGTGATCCCATTTGACCTGGGTATTCTGGGTATCTTCATAGAAGAAGTAAAAAAATGTCATACCACAGTGATATATGTGCACCTATGTTTATAGCAGCACAATTTGTAATGGCTAAGTCTTGAAAACAGCACAAATATCCATCAACTGAGGAATGGATAAATAAGGATGTGATATTTTTATACAAGGAAGCATTACTTAGCCATAAAACAGGATGACCTTGAGACTTTTATAGGTAAATGAGTACAACTTGCTACTATACTGCCAAGTGAAATAAATCAAGCTCACATGTACGAACATCATACTGTCTCACGAGTATGAGAAATTCAAAGAATGGATAAGATCTAAAACATAAATAGATATTATAAAATGGGAAGAATTGTTTAAAAGGAAAAAGAAATTAAGATGGAGGAAAGGGAAAAGGAGCGAAGGGGGAAAAGCGAAAAGTACTAGTTAGCTGAACTAGTAGTGTTTTAGTTCACTGGAAAAGAAGGATTGTACTGGTGTCAATTGGTGAATTTTTATATTTTCATATTTTCTATTCGAGTAACAACTTTGAAGATGACAATATGTTACGTATTGACCATTTTTATCCTCCAGTATTGTTTCTCTTCTAAAAGTTTATTTTATTTATTTATTTATTTGTTTGTTTATTTATTTATTTGGTATAGGGTCTTGACACACAGCTCAGACTCACAGCGATCCTCCTGTCTCAGTCTCTCCAGCATTGGGATTACAGGTGTGCACCACCATGCCTGATTTGGGTGGCCAGCTCTGTGCCCAGGACTGGCATGGTATGTGGTACTGGGGATTGAACCTGGGTCCTTCTTCCTGCCAGGGAGGTGCTTAGACCTCTGAGCTATCTCTCCAGCCCTCTCATTTTCTATTTTTTTCCATTAAAAATTGTTCAGCTTGGGAAACCCATTTCTTCTACTTTCCACTTTAATTGGGAATTCCTTGTGTCTTTTTTTTTTTTTTTTTTTTTTTTTTTTTTTTTAGCAGATGAATATCTGAAGTAATTTTGGCTGACACCAATTATGAATCTGTTCTGCATTTTCTCTTCTTGGTGAAGGACCGCATACAGATTTCTCAAGATCCATACAAGTGAAATTGTGTCTTTCTCAGATATAAATCCAGGTCCATTGCTTTACATGAAGTATACTGTGATATTACTGAAGATAATATTTTTCCCCTGCTTGTGAAAGAAGCCATCTTTAATGCCTCAATGAAATGTAAATACATCCAGTTCTTCTCAGCATATAGCAACCCAAATTAAATACCAAACATGTGCAGGGAATTTCAGCAAAATATTGTCATATCTGTGCTTTGATTATGTAGCACGATACAGCAATTTCTGCTACCTTAGCAACTTAGCATTTTAGATTTGTTTGTTGACATAAATATGATCTTTAAGTGCAGTGTTACACAATGAACTTTAAGGTGTTTTCAAAATAATACGGCAAAGCTGTGTTGTTATTCATTCTTTATCTTAAATTTGACTGAAAAAAATGAAGTTTGAAAATACAGTCTTTAGGACTTCTTCTAATGAAGAGCCCAAGTCTAACTTTTCCATTTGGGGATGGAGAAATGTGCCTATGAGGTTTTATTCTACTCAGCAATAAATATTATTCTGAAATCATAACCAAAGAGAAGATTGGTTATTATTTTTCTGTATAGAATATATTAGCAGTTCAGGGGGTCAGTTCCTCAGGAAAACAAGGACGCTAGGGCTGGACTGCCAGGGAGGCCAAACCAGAACACTGGTGGCTTAGTATGACAGGATAGATGAGTCCTAGACTGTTTAGACCAACTCAGGTCATCTGGGCACAGGAAATGAGGAAAAAACTAATTAACCTCTTTTTATCCAAAGCTGTGGGCCTGAGTTATGCTGGATGTGACTTTCAGGCCTGGATTCAGGTTTCCTTGCTGCTGTTTGCTAGGTAACAAAGCTACCTTTACAGAGCAGTGGGAAATGTCCAGGCACTGAGAACACAACTTGAGGCTCAGGAGTATTCTGGCCAGCATCACAACCCAGTACATCCCGGCTTCTCCTCGTTGCCAATTGCCATGGTGTAAGCAGGCCCATACTGTTCAGGTTGAAGCTTCTTTCATGGCCTTCCTGAATGCAGGGAGTAGCATATCTAGAGTGCTCTTGTTTCCTTTGCTGATGCTCCTGTAAACCACTTTTTGGATCCTGTTTCTGGTTCCTAAACTTATAGAACTTATCTAAGTTTTCTGCATCTCAATTTTCTAGATTATTCTAGCAAACCTCAAAAACCTTTAGAAAATTTTCTATAAACCTCACATGCCAATTTCAAGGGTAAAACATGAGGCATAGAACATGATATAACAAATTTTCAGTAAGTATCAGTCTCTTGACTTGATGATTATGTTTCTTTTTGCCATCTGTCCATCTTCTCTCTCCCTTTGCCTTCAAATGCTTCTAAATCTGCATTCAGGACACACTCCCTTATTCCACAGGCTGTTGCTTGGTTTCCACTTATAGCACTCCTTCACAATAGCAATCTCCCCACATCCAGTGACGAGTGCTGTGCTGATTCCACCCGCGTGCCATGTGGCACCAGCCATTCCCGAACAGTGTGTTCTCCTCTTATGTCTTCTCTGCTCCTGGATGCACAGACAGGAGAATCCGCTGATCCTCCTGGATACTTGGTGCACTCCTTCTCAGACCCAGGTCTCTGCTCTCTCACTGTGCCATTTGTGAGTACTGGGGTTTCCCAAGGGTCATCCCTGTCTCTTTTCTTCTCAGTTCCCTGATGCTGCTGGCAGAAGCTCACGCATATACAAGGCTTCAACTCCTACTCAGGTACCAATGACTTAAAATGCAAATCTCTGTTCAGGACATCTTGACAAGTTCCAGTACATTTTGCCTACTTCTTATTTGATATTCTGGATAACTCTGGCTCTGTATCTCTTATGTCACACTACTATCAATGTAGATATAATCCCTTGTATCATTCTTGCCAATTTTGTCTTGTTCATGTGGCGCAATCTTCTCCTGACAGAGGCTGGAGACTTGGGAGCCAGATCCAATCACTCAGGCCAATTTCAACTGTGGTCGGCTCTGCATTCCACTTCTAAGGCTTTTCCCTTTGGTCATACTATTTTAGTAGAAACCTCAGAGCTCGGTCCTTACATTCATAGATAGTTGACATGGTATGCCACCCAATTTTCTTGGCACTAGTCAATCCCCATTCAAACATCTACTTCTAGATGAGTTTTAGAAAATCAAAATCCTTTTGCTTATACTTTGTGAGTTTCTAGTTGTCTACTAATGATAAAGTCCTACCAGGTTCTGGCTCTTGGCTACTTTTCTAGCTACATTCTTTGCCTTTACCTGTTTACGAATATATTTCTATCTTTCTGCACCACTAACCTTTCCCTCAGTAGGCTATGATTTTGCTTGATTATGGCCATGGCCATCTGCATAGACAATCCTTGCTTCCCTTTCAATGTGGTAAACTACTCAACTTCTGTCAATGATCGACACAAGTCTCTCTTCTTTCAGGAATTCATCCCGGAAGTCCCCATGATACCATGTGTACAATTCTGTGAGCGGTGTTTTTCATACTTTGCTATAATAATCAATATTTTCTTTCCTGTCTGAGCTGAGAGTTATTGAATTGAGTACTTTTATCCTGTCTCTTATTTGCCTTTATTTCTCCAAAATGAGGCACAAGATCTGTAACATAATTTTAACAAATTCAATGTATCATCAGTTATATAAATGCATCAGATCTTTTTCTGCACCTTTTGTGGTGTCTAATGAAATGGTGTCAAAAAGAAAAAAAAAAAAGAACAACTTTTGTGGGCTAGGAATATGTGAGGATGACAAGTATTTTCAAACTTTATTTTAGCTGAAAGTGAAATAATACTTAATACCAATGTTCAAAAACTGGGCTTTCTGAACTTGAAAGTTCACTTGCATACATTTGTACCACTAGCTTTGTATGCTTATGTTGGTAAGCGATAATTAATACTGGAACAAATTGTATATTTCTCGCCATTAGCTCTTAATATTTTTGGTAGTATATAAGAACCATGACAATAAGCAGTATAATATGAAGCATGGCATAAATAAAAATGTTAACTGTGCATGTACTTGAAAATCTGTTCTTCAGATAGTAACATATGAGAAAGTAAAGGTGTGTCTCACCCTCAAGTGGAAGATTTTACTCAGTATTTATTTGCTTATTTTAAAAATCTGGAATGCACGTTCAAGGGATGTTAATTTTTTTTAAATGGAACTACTACTGTTGCAAATTATGCAAATGATGTGTTGAAAGAAAAATGTTCAATTCATATTAGAATACTTGTTATCTTCTGCTGAGTTCTCCATTGTTTGGTCCACCTGAATGACACTTTACTTCATAGTTAACTGAATCTGAAAGGATTTTCCTTGTCGGAAAAATTGGAACAACATGCTCCTAGCAAATGATATCCCCCAAGTATGCCTTAGTAAACCTAACAGCATTTTCCAAACAACAATTTATGAAATACTCTTTATAATAATTCATCTTCATATTTCATAAGATGCAGCTTTATAGTGTACTAAAAAAGGCCACCACCTCAAAAAAAACTCTTTCTTCTGATAAAAGTACTTCAAGTTCAGTGGAGTTCTTATGTGAAATATTAATGATTATCTTTCTTTAACAATGTATTTTAGTGAAGGGTCTGCAGGGTCTCACTACATAGATTGGACTTGTAATAATCATCCTATTTGCAGCCTCTCAAGCGCTGGGATTACAAGCAAGTACCACCATGTCCAGTCTCAGGTGCCATCTCAGTGTGTCCCAGGGGCAGGGCCAACATGACACACCTGGGATGGACACCCGGCTGCTGTGCTCTGCCTAGGAAGGTGCTTTAGTCCGCTGTTGATTATCTTTCTTGGGTCATAGGAAATCAAAGACATATTGATAATTGATGACACAAAGTAATTCACTGTGTATTTTGCCCATTGATCATTCTACTGGTATGTATTTTAAAATTTTTTGCTAAGTCAAGTAGCCAAATTTAGGTTTTTAGACATGTTGCATGAGTAAGGTTTCCAAGCATAGTGTCGAAGAACTGGGAATTGGTTTCTAAACATGATTTATGCCTGGTTCACATGTGAAGCTACAACCAGGCCTTCAATCAGAATGCAGCTAAACTCTGAGTACAAGTCACAAAACAGACACCAGGATACTTTTCTTTCGCATACTCAGGTCTGTGAGAAATATATATATATATATTATGAGGAACTCAGTCCAATCTAAATTAGCACAAGCCTTGCAGTATGATTCTGTTCATTAATGAAACATAAGCCATTTACAATTTTTTGTGCTGACCTAAATACATATGGTAATTTTGGTTAAATAATAATAGCAAGTAGAACCATAGACACAAAATTGGGAAGAACCTTAAGAATGGTGTAATAAAACCTCATGAATCTCCCAGCTACATTCTTGACAAGGATGCCTTGCATCTGTGTATCTTTGCCTGCATTCTTTCACTCTTTGCAGTCCTAGAGATGTTTCCTGGTTAGAAAGATGTTTCTTATTCTGAGCAAAAACGTATCTAGTTAGCGCTTATGTTAGTTCAAGAATGTTTACATAAAGAATCGACCAAACTTACCCACCAAAACATGAGGGTCTTAGTGGGTTCTTGTTTGAATGGGAAATACATTTACCTAGAATATGCTTTTTAAACTCTTTAATTTCTATCATAATTAGTTCCATAGAATAGGAGTGGGTGGAAAGGATGCAGGACTCAACACTGATCTTCCCAGCTGAGAGACAGACCCAGCTATAAACAAGAGGGTCTGAGGCATGAAGTCTAACCTAGCAGACAGGACATAGAAAATGGAAGAGGTTGAGCAACCAACAATGCACAGACATCCAGACAGGAAGTCAGAAATAGTGCAGCCCAGGTTATCTTTCTTAGCATCCTAGATATATGCTTTGTCTACAGGTACACATATTCAAACTATCATCACAGACTCTCTCTGATGAAGTTTACAACTATATGGGTAAAATCTATGCCCCAGTCTTGAAACCTCAGATTATCTTTACAAACACAGCATAGATCTTCTGAGAACATGGTTGTGTCTTGTGATTGTTTTGTTTATCTGTTTTTGTGGTACTGGTGATCAAATCCAGGAAACCTTTGCACTGAGCTATCCACACAGCCATCTTTAGTTTTTTATTTTTCTTTTCTTTTTTCTTTTCTTTTCTTTTCTCTTTTGTTCTTTCTTTCTTTCTAATCCAGATGGCTGACATTGACGAAAGTTCTACAAAATTCTATACATGGTTTCAAGGTGAATCCTGAGGGGATTTGTATTTATTTATTTATTTATTTATTTATTTATTTATTTATTTATGGAAGTAGGGATTGAACTCAGATCCTTGGGCTTGCCAGGTAAGTGCTTATTCTACTGAGTTATCTCCCCAGCCCCAATCCTGAGGTGATTTGACTGACCTTGTCAGATATGAAAATTACATGTTTTGCTATATAAGTGTTGCTTTAACTTGGACTTAGCCACCCAGCAGACAAGTTTAATCATGAGGCATAAAAATGTAAAGACAGATTAGTGGCTTTACATTTTGGATTTCATTTTACATGCTGAGCTGTAAAAGGCTCAAGTTAACAGCTTCTGACATTGCCAGTTCTGCCAATAACCTACTACTATTATGGAATATTGCTCTATGTATACAACTACTTTCTCTTGGCTCAGTGAGAAGAAATAACTGTACCAATAGTGTTTAGAAAGGTTATCATGTCTGCATCTTGTACTCTGAACAATTACTATGAAGACAACAATATGCACTGTACCAATTCTTGTGGCTGCCCTACTGTGTTTTGAAACTGTTCCAATGTTATTTCTTATGAAAAGAACCATTAAAAACAAATAAAATATTTTTTATTTCAATACAATCTCTCACTAAGTTGTCCAGGTGGCATTTAAATTTAGATCTTTTTGCCTCTATCTGCCAGGGTTTTGTAATTACAGAAGGTTTGTCATGATGTGTCCTTTGAGATGGAGAAAAGTCCCTAAGTTTCCTCAATAAGTTGAGCTTTACCCACTTGCAATCCTTAGCTTCGTTTTCTCACAGAAGTCAGACAAGTTGGCACGCTGTGGTTCAGATAGAAAAAATTAGCACCATAAATACACGAGGTTTCATCAGAATCCTTCTATGTTCCCTGCAAAAGATGCTGTTACCTCCCAAAGATTTTCCAACTATTGAAAAATATTTTCATAAGGAGGAAATCAAAAACATTAAACTGTGTAGCATTTTATCTGGAAAAGTCAGGCCAAGTTTCAGGCAGGTACTGCAAGGGCAAGAAGCCAGATTGGAGTCCTTGTCCTGTAGTTGTCTCTGGGTCACCTTGGTCACACAGAGCTTCAGAACCCATTGCTGTGGAGGGCAACAAAAGACGCATGTGGTTCTTCTGAACTGAGAAGTCTCTTTTACTAAGAAGTCAGGATATAGAGCACCGTGATACTCAGATTTTAGAAGAACCGGTATGGATAATTTTCCCTCAAGGAACAAAAATAGAGGTAATCACAGTTGTGAGGAATCCAAAGTCTTTTCTTCTTTCTTTTTAGTTTGCCTTTCTTATTTATTATTAATATTAATATTATTATCATTATTTTTTGGTGTGTGTGTTCATGATTGAGTTTTAAAGAGAATGGAAATAGCAAAATTTAATAGGGAAATCAGATGGAAAGTAAATTTCTCATTTGTCCGGCATGAATGCCAAGGTAAGAAGAGGAGACAGGGATTTAGGCTGTCTCTGTACTTTCAGACTAAACTGGCCTTTGTCTTCTCTCTCCTATATGGACTTTTTGGAAACACGCAGGCCTGGATAACAGATTCCCTACCCATCCCCCACTCCCAATAAAACAAAGCTGCAGGAAGACTGTGCTGTCTTTACAGTGGTGGCTCTCAGTGATCACGGGAGCAGAGGGGCTGAAGACTTGGGATGGGTGGTGGGCATAGGTGTGCATGCCAGGTTAGGATTCCCCGGAACACTGGCAACTTCTGGACATTGTGAGCTGGAATACTGATCGTGCAAGATTTCCTTGGTGAATGAAACTTATGACTTTAAGACAAAAGCTATGTAGGAAAAACGTGGAAATATAAGGTTTATTTCTGCATGGGTTAGCAAACAATGGTCCCTACTCTATACCAATGTATCATTCCTATAGTATTTAGACATGAAAATATTTTGACCATCCTCCTGAAGGTTATTCTCAGCTAAGTACTTAATACTCAAAAAGATCAGTTAGATGGATGTTTTTGAAACAACAATTGCAATTCATAGACAGTTCGGAAAGTTAGCCTATGGTGATTAGTTGTTCTTGTCTGAAAGTCAAGAACATTTGGGAGGAGCAAAGCAGTTGACCACTAGGATATCCATGTTTTAATATTTTTATAAAAATATTTTATAAAATATTAGTTATAAAACTAATATTTTATCTGTAAAACTTATGTTAAATAATCATTTAAAAATTAAACATTCCATCTCTTTTATTTGGACCAGAAAGAGAATGAAAAGGACAATTGATTCATGGGAAAGTAAGAAAGCTAAACGTACTCATTTACTTTAAATTAATTTAATATTGCTCAATTCAAGGATCATAAATGATTATTTTTACGTGAGTCTCTGAGTACTAAATTGCAACTACATTTCTTGTAAAAGTGGAAATGAAAATAGGAAATAAAGAGGGAGTTAGTCAGACACAGTCTTACCTGAAGTGGCCTTTTGCTCTCCTTTTTGCCCCATTCTCCCTGCAATAAGAAGGGGCAGGTGAGTCAGAGCATGGGGTTAAGCAAATATGATGTAGCTAAGATGAAACCTCACTTATGACAACTGTACTGTGTCACTATTTCAGCCACCTCTAACACATATCTACAGAAGATGACGCATAGTTCCTAGATATATGAAATGTTTTCAAATTATAACGTTACAAAATAAAAATAATAATATGGCAACATAAAACTTATTTTTGCATTGGTTTGCAAATAGTGATCCCTATTATATCTTAATTGTCATTTGAGAATTTTAGGAGCTTATTGGCAAGAGTCACTGAATAAATAATGAACTTACAAAGGTGAATTCCCATAGAAAGCATTCTATGGAGAAGAGAGCCATTCCTGTTATATCTTAACAATAAGGTCGTGACATTTCTTGACCCAGTTGAAAGATAGAAAGGACAGACATTATCACAGGAAGTGAGGTATACAGCAAAAAGTATAGAATGTTTAAAATATAAGAATATGAAATAATTATTTTATGAAAGGAAGCATTGAGGCCTGGCGGGATGGCTCAGTGGTCTAAAGTGGTCTAAAGTGCCTGCTTGGGAAAGCTTGGGCGGCGGTAGGGACCGCGGTTCGTTCCCCAGTACCACATGCTGTGCCAGCCCTGCCCTCGGGACGGGCTGAGCCGGCCATAAAAATGAGTGAATAAACAAACAAAGGTTCTGAAACAAGAAAAATAAATAAATAAATAAATAAAAAAGAAAGGAGGCATTGCCAGTCATGTTGTGCAAGAAGTGGTATTTGGTTTAGATCTTGAGACCTTCATGGGAATTCAAAATAGGGAAGAGTCTAAGTGTTAGCAACGGGACTAGAACAAATTAAATCGGCAAGAGCAGTGGAGCAAGATGACATGTTCAGGGCTTCCCTTAGGAACTCTACTGTAATATAAGTACATGAAAAGAAGAGTATTTGAGAATTTAGGCAGGAGACAGAGAAAGTGTGGACTAAATCATGCTGGTGAAATGGAGAGGAGGGGTCCAGTGGATGTGCGAGACAGAGGCAGGTGATGGAGGCCAAGGATCTATAATTGTAAGGAGCAAGGGAGAAGGAGAGGCCAGGGTACCTCGCATCTTTGGACACAGTGTGTACTTTGGGGAAATGATAAAATGGGAGGAGACATGGGAATGGGGAGTTTTGTTTGAACTTTCTCAGTCTGAAGTGCTGTGGACGCAGAGATCTCCAGACAGAACTGAAACTACTGATGCAGTAAATACTGGCCTTGATAGGGTGGCTGGAAAAAGAAGTTGAAGGAGGTGTGCAGCTAGACAGAACAGAGGGATGGGCTGTGGGCCATAACCAAGACATGCAAACACTACTTGCATTTGTGACAGGAGACCATGAGGACACGAAAGAAGACTGGGGGGGGGGCGGTCAAGACACATAGTGCCACAAACCACTGTGAAGTTGCATGAGGTCTGGGAGCGGGAGTCCCAACAGCATGTCATGGTGTCAAGTTCTCACAGGGGCTGACAGGTCATGAGGCAGCAATCTGAATAGAGAGGGGGCAGGGATCCTTCAGGGACCCTGCAGACTGAAGAGGCAGTGGGCGATGAGGAAGAGGAAGCTGAGGGTATTTCTTCACAGTGACCAAATGGGCAAGGTTGAGCAGTAGCGTCAGCAAAGGCAAACTGAGGCTCTGCTAATCTCCGGGGCACACTTCACTGAGGCAGTGCGGTGTGCGCACAGCCCTGCTGAGGTGAGAAACTTGGTCCAGCACGGGCAAGACAAGATCCTCCTTCCAGCTGTCGTCAGTTACCGAGAGCTTATGCAGCAGATGGAATCAAAGTGTTTCTGCAATCCCTTCATGTTTTTTTTTTTTTTTTAAATCCTAAAGTATAAGGTAGGAAGTGTGATGTTTTCCCTCATACAGGTGCCATGTATAATATTCATTCAACTGGCACCTTGATTAATCGTTTATTCTGTTCTCTTGGGTAATTTTTTCCCAGAGGAATTTTTGGTTGCAATTTACTTCAGAGTCATCGAGATCAGCAGCATGGCTTGACCATTTATAGGACTCATTCATTACCAAGTGTGACAGTCAGATCCTGACGTAAGTTTCCTACAGGTCAAACCATTGGTTAGTATTTGACTATTTACCTATGAGACCCACAGGCTTCAAATATATGTATGAACTTTTTAAAATGGCATGCAAAGCTAGACTTACAAAACATTTACTAGAACACATCTCTTGAAGAGTACCAGTTTATATCAGAATCAAATAATTAACTCTTAATAAGACTGCTGCCTGCCCTAGGGCGCGCTGAGCCAGCCATTGAGTCAGCACAATATCAGTTCTGGCGAGGCCGAAAAGAGAGTATCACTGGGAATCAGCTGCTTAGTGAGAAACCTTGCTAAAAACATTTTAAAAATAAAAGTAAAAATAAGCACTTAAACGTGGAGGATTGGACCTGAGATACATAAGAGTCCAGCGATCACGGTGTCCCAGAGGATGCCCACCTTCCCTTCTTTCCATGGTCACATTCCTGCAGAGTCCTTTTCCTCATCAAGACAGACAGGTTTATGTAACCCAGAGGATTTTGGACAACTGATTGGAGTGTGACTTTGGAGGTCCAACCAGACCTTAAAAGCTTATAGCTTTTATTTTGCTTGTTCCTGGGTTCCTCTCTGTAAAGGAAGCCAGATGTCACAGCACCAGCCCTAAGGAGAAGTCCACACAGCATGGCACTGAGTCCTCAGATGTACAGCTCACCAAGGACAAAGGATTCTTGTGAACAGCTGTGATCCGCCTGCAGGCTCAGGGACAGCCTAATCAGCAGCTGTGCTCAGGGCAGCCGAGGAGAGCAGCTCTGCTCCACGTTCACCTTGCCTGCCCCTTGCTGGATGAGATGGACCCAGAACCACTACTCAGCACCTCAGGAGTTCCTCACAGAAAATGTAAGCGACGGCAAGAGTTTGTTGTTGTCATCAGCTGGCACCATCTAGGAAATTGCTCTGCATAGCGCGAAGCTCTGTCAATTCATGACTCATGTAATAAGTAAGTCAGGTAAGTCTATTGTGGCCCTGAGTTTCTCTTTCTTTATTTTTTTGTTTACTGTTTGTATTTGGTACACGGTCTCACTGCACAACTCGGACTCACAATAATCCACCTGTTTTCAGCCTCCCCAGCACTGAAATTATAGGCGTGCATCACCACACCCAGTCTCAGTGGTCAGTTTAGTGCACCCAGGGGCAGGGCCGGTGTAGCATGTGGTGCTAGATTTCAAATTCTGGTGCCTACAGTTGCCTAACCAGGTGCTTAGTGTGCTGAGCTATCTCACCAGCCCTCTCAGCTTTAAACTGAGGTTCATAGCCTATTTTTATGGAATACCTCAAGGACTAAATAATTTCATATGATGCCCATCGAATGCATTAAATCCATGTGAAGTACTGGGGTCCAGTGTTTCAGAAGGTACACTGGAAGGCATGGGTTAAATGTTTTTTTTAAACTGGAACCACAGAATCTTGGCTGCTTGTTATTATGAAAGCGTGTAGATTGTACAATGCTACATAAATGTTACTGAATAATTCACTCATGCTGTTAGTTCTACCACAAGGATCTATTTAGCTCTTTGCTGGTTTTTGATGCTCAGTGCCTTTGCCTGGCCTCTGCCCTGCACCTCAGTTCCTTGCAGTCTCCCTGCACAAGGCCAGGTAGGTCTGTCTTCTTGCCCCCCACAATCTTCCTCCTGGAATTTGATCTCTTTCCCTGAGGTGAAGTTTGATTTGGTTTTGGTCTTTTCTCCACATTTGCAGCCCCTTCTCTGTGATGTGAAAGTCCACCTTCTCTCAGTTGCCTCTGAAGGATCTAGTCACAGCTCTCCTTTCCTACCAACATGGCGCGTCTCCAGCGCCGTTCCTGACCCCTGTGCACTCTGCCAGAGCGCATGCTCCCCATGCCAGCTCTGCATCTGTGCCGTGCCTACTGCTCAGCCTGTCTGAGTAGGTCATTCGCACCTAGAAGAACCCAGTCCATCCTGAAAACTGATGAGAGGGGACAGCTCTCCAGGCAGGCTTTTGCTGGGGCCAGCTCCGCAGCCCCTATCTCTCTAAAGAATTCAGCACCTTCTTTTGTGCCCATGTAACTCTTGAGTTACGGCGCTAACTTAGGGGAGCACTGCCTCCAGCTCCAGGCCCCTGCTGAGCTGTGGGGAGCCCAAGCCTTCTGATGTTTAGCACCAAGCTCTGAGCGCAGGTGCACAGGCCCCAGCGGACAGGCAGAGAGCTGCACCACAAGCCAACGCTTGCTAAAGAGTTAGGCAATCGGAAGCAAATTTTAGTCCCGCTGAAAGTTCAAAGAAAGCACAACCAGAATGAAGCTTTTATGGGGTGTTTATATTACAACTGAAAGCCTAGAAAACGATTACATTAAAAAAGTGGTTGACAAAATAATAGGCTTTCAGAATAATGAGCATGCATTCTATCCTTGTTATGCTTTATTTTATCATAGATTCAAATTTAAAAGCAAAACATTAATGTATGGTTTGCATATTATTTCTGTTTAAACCTAGATGCCATACTCCACCTGTGAGGAATAAAAATGGGCCATAATTTCATAAAAATTGAATTTGCAGAGTATATTTTCCTTGTATGAGAAAATGTATTTAATTGAACACCAAAACTCCAAATCTCACGACTATTTCTATAAATTGAGTCTTGCTATTTTTACAAACCCATTTTAGACTTCAAGGTGTGGATATTGCTCCACAGAGAAACGTTAGCTATGAATCAATCTAGAGTAGAGTTCAGTACTTCAGCTTGGAAGTCTGTTAATGGCAATGGTTGTCTCTGATGTTTTAAAACCACTCACACATAAATGCAATTCAAGGATGTCTCAACAATAAGCAGTAGGTGCATTTATAGCAGCACCCCTCGTAGGTTCTGATGGAAAAGGAAATTACAGTATATGTTTATGTACACATATGCGTACACATAAATGGCCGTGTAGTGAACAGTGGATTTTCTTGCTCGCATATAGTCTCTCCTCTAAAATATATTCTGGCTTCTACCTGCTTCCTTGTTGTACAATAAAGTCTGTCATGGAATCTTATCAAGCTACTCTCAGCGCACCACCAATTTCTCAGTAGCCAGTTCTGAGTTTTCGTTCTCTCTCAGGCATTTTATCTACCTTGCTCTGAGAGGTATTATTAATCACATCCTGTTGCTAGGATACCTGAGAATGTTCATTTATGTCCGATGTTTCTTTGGCAAAATGCACTATGAAAAAAGCATAGAATCATGAGAAGGAAAATTACTGTGCACATGCTACTTATTTTAAAAATAAAGGGGTGATAGAAATTCTCAGATAACACAATGCTAATTCCCATGAGTTTTTAAATGTCATTTTGTTCCATCTAGAATTATAATGCAAAAACACTGGTAGTGTTTTTGTAGAATCTGTAATGTTTATACACTTCTGAGCTTAATGACGGAAAGTGGAATGAGGTAGGATCTTAATACTGGTCCTTTTATAGAGGCTTGAGAGGAGGGGACTTTATGGTTTGGCGTCTTCAAATGCTTCATCTCACACTCCTGGAAAGTAGCTATGATGTTGGTTGATTTCTGGAACGAGACCTAAAATATTTTCATGATTGCCACATTTATCTACCAGAATGCAATATTTATTGAAAAAAACCATCCTTAGCATGTGAATCTGAGCAATCACAGTTTTAAAAGCCTTTATCAATCTTTTAAAATAATTTCAAGATTATTTCTACTTGGGCTCTTATTACACCAAGGATTCCTGCTGCTTGGTTGTAATAAGAGAAGCCGCAGCATAAAATCCACCTAAACACAAGGCTTTCTTAGTTACTCCCTTCCCAATGGAAAGAGCTCAACACGGGACGAACACAGCCACTGGAGTTAGATAGACTTCTCATCTGAACAGTGGGTCTCTGTGTACTGTGTAAGCCTGCCAAGGAAACAGAGGAGCTTCTCATTAACTGATCCTTTTTGTTTTCGCTCTCTCTTTCTGTCTCTCTTGCCCTCCCCCCACACACACACACGTGTATACACATACATATCCAATCTTGATATCATCTGTCATCTTTGCTCTGATAGCTCCACTGAAAATAGAGCTAAATTAAGTTTTACTTCCTTATTTCTGGATATTAGCAGGGCACCATTATAATCACTCAAGTAACAGTGCTTAATGTTCATATTGCACTGTCCAGGTGCCTATCATTTTTACTAGCATACTATGGACTAATATTTTGTAGCCCTATAGCATAAACTTTACAAATATCATAACCATTTGCAGGTTAAAAACATGACTCACAAGGAGATTGAAAGGTTTGATGGTTGGCCAAGCTAAGAAGCTAAGTGACCGATGAGAGGGAAAAATAGGGTGAGAATCTGGAAAGATGTGAAGAAGTAGGTGTTGGAATATCAACGAGCCATCCAAAAGCAGTTCCTAGATATCGAGAGCTGCCTATATAAGTTATTTTATGAAACTATTTCTACAGGTTACCTTTGTATCACCCACTTATTGTTTATCAAATCATTGTTTGCATAAATGAACCACTCACTTGAATTGCTAAACATCAAATCACAATGCTTCAGGATTACAGTGCTATAAAAGACCTTCAGACTGAAATTTTAAAAGCAGTTTAATATTTAGCACCTACTCTGAATTGAACACTTTATTGACATCTCAATGTTCCCTGTGACTTAATGCTCCTAGTAACTCAAAAAGTAGATCATTCTTTCCTTTTTCCAGTGGTGAAAGTAAGGTCAGATTTGCTTTCTCTCTTTTTTTGTAACAGACACAGCACTCAGTTAGTGAAGAGCAGGATGAAAATATGAGCCAGAGGGTTGACGGGTTGGCTATGGCGATTACAGATAATTCTGCTGGGTTGGCAGGATTTTGGGCTTGTAGCTCTACCGCTTCATCACGTGGGATGTTGGACACATTGCTTAACATGCCTAGGCTGATGTGTGTTTATGAGAAAATGGGGTAATACGAGCGCCTACTTCACAGGGTGATTTTCATGATACATTGCAATGATGCGTTTAACAATTCCCTCATGTACTGGGTCATGAAACACTAATGTTCATAAAACCCTCACCTTGGTGCATGGAACACAGAAAATAGTGCATTTCTAGGTGTTTCTCTTTATGTAAGCCCTATATCGGGTGTCACCCAGTAATGTATGGTGTTGTGATTCTTTGAAAACATTTTCTGGAGGAAGCCGGAAACTGTCAGTCGTTTCTTTTATTACAGCCATTATGAAATTCAGATTTCAAAAGTTCCTTGACATCATCACCATCGCTGCTCTCTCTTTCTATCCCTTAGGTTCTAGGGGAGAAGTTGCTTTGCATTCTAGTGGATTCCTTTCCTCTTCTCCTCGTGTCCTCACCATTTCCAAATATAAATCAGTTTGATGGTATTTCACACACATTAAGATGTCACAGTCCCCCATCTGTGTGCTGAGCGCACACGGTTTTAGGACTCATGGTTTGAATCCTCATTCATATTTTGGGTGACCAATGGCTACTGAGCTGTCAATCATCAGATAAGATATAAGTGGAGAGGAGAGCTGCTCAGAAGTTTCAGAAGACTTCTTCGCCTGCTCCTTACAGTAAACAGTAGATCTGGGATGAGTAACTTGATTTTTGGCAAGGTTCAGTAGTTTCTTCACTTAATAAGCGTAACACTGTCTTTTAATAATTTCAAATGGTGTTGCCTAACAGGGATGGGAGAGGATTTTAAGCAATGCACTCTGAGAGCAGGTACAGAGATGCTTAACTGGATCACTTTAAAGGCCAGCTGCTATAAAATCGTCTACATCAGAAGGCAGAAACTGCACAGCTTCTCTGTGGTCCTTAAAAGGCCAAAAGGTTCATGTTTTTACTTAAGCTTGGGCTCATGCTGAGGTTGAAATGCCGTTGGCCTCCGCAGACTTTGACGATGAGCTTTGGATGGTGGGGGCTACTCACTGCTCTCCTGCAGGTTTAAATAAACTCCACTTGCTCCCCGGCCTTTTCTATTTGGATGGTGGATATGTTGCTAGGACATTTAGGCAAAGAGAGCTATTCTGAGCATACTGAGTGCTGGGACCTGCAGACAGTGTGTACGGAGGCGCGATACCATCTCTTCACATTGATAGAGACAGATCTGGGCTTTGGAGGTTGACCATCTGCGCTGGCAGAGCTGGCTCTCCATCTGCACACCCCAGCCCTAGGGTCTAGTCTGCTATCTGCCATGGCACACAGAAAGAACTGAATGCTCAAAGATTTTTCTCTGGCTGAATTCTCTGCAAAGAAATGGCAAGATGAGAATGAGGAAGGGTTGATTCAGGTTGTCTTGGAAATTCTCAACTACAGAATTTCTCCCATTTAGATCCATCTGACAAGCACATAATTAATGTGACAATCAACAGTCCCTTTCAGATTCTCAACATTGTCCTGGGTAGCTAAATCTCAGAGTAAATCTTTTGATATTCAGGATCTCATTCTGCAGCAGTCATCTCTTGGCAAGGAGAACTTTTGGAAGACCTTTAGATGTTGAAGTCAGATTGGCAAAAGTAAATATTCATTTACTGCCAGGTTTTAAATACCTCTGCAAACTGGGAATGCCAATTTTAATCATTCAAGTTTCAGCTACTAAAGCAGAGATGTGTGTGTCTCTACGTTCTTTTGTGAAATAAATATGTTTCTCCACAGTTAGGTGTGAATGAGTAGTCACTTTTAAAGAATATAATATTTGGTATACTCTGGAGTGTTCATTACATAAAAACTACAAGTTAAATTTATAAAGAATATATATTTTTAAAGTTTTTATGCATTTGGTATGAGGTTTCACTATGCAGCTCAGACTTACAGTGATCCTCCTGTTTTCAGCTTTCGCAGCACTGGGACTACAGGTATGCACCACAGCTCCTGGATTCGGTCACCAGCTCAGAGTGCCTGAGAGGTGGGGCTAGCACTGCACTTGGGTCCAGGGATGGAGCCCTGGTCCCTGTGCTTGGCAAAGCAGGCACTGATTCCACTGAGCTATCTTGCTGGCCCTTATAGAATCTCTGTCTGTCTGTCTGTCTGTCTGTCTGTCTGTCTGTCTGTCTGTCTTTGCTGTGGCCAGCTCAGCTTGCCCTGGGGACAGAGCTGGTGTAGCTTGTGGTGTTGGGGATCCAACTATGGTCCCTGCACTTGCTTAAGCTTGCCTAAGCAGACACTTTAGACCACTGAGCTATCTCACCAGCTCTAAAGAATGTATTTCTAATATATTTATTCCTTCCTTTTCTAGAATAAAAAATATTATTAAGAATCGGTGTCCAGTTCCCTTCCTCTTGAATCTATATCCAGGTCTAGGAAGTTGCTTAACCAATAGCATACAATAGAAATAATACTTGGCCAATTTTGAAGCTTGGACTTTGAGAATTTAGTAGCTTTTACTTTCTGAGTCCTCTAGGGTAAGCCAGACACAGTGTAAGAAGTAAGACACTGCTGAGAATATCATGCTGCAGGAAGGCTCCGCCTAACCACACCTTGCAGTCTCAGAGATACAGAGATGCTCCAACATGACAGGATTCCCTCCTGGATGTTCCAGCCATCCCAGATGTCAGGGATGTAAATCAGGAAGCTGTCCCAGATGCTACAGTTTGCACCTGGGACGTCCTCCTGGGCCTATATGTTAAATGGCTTGGTTCCCAGTTTGATCAGTGTAGAAATCTTCAAAAGTAGACCCTTGTGGGAGGTTTTAGGTTACTAAGGGCATGTCCTCGAGGGGATTTGGGGATGATGACCATTCTATGCATCTGTCATTCTTTCCCTTCTGCCATGAGTAATTAGTTCTAGGGAGTTGACCAACCAGGAACTCAAACCTTTGAACTCATGAACCAAAGTACTTCATTCTTATAAGTTGATTATCTCAGTTATTTTAATATAGTAATTGAAAGCTGCCGAACACACTGGAAGTAGATACTTGGGCTCCAGCCACTGCATGGGATGCCATGGGAATTCCACATAAACTGTCCAGTAAAGCTTCTCCTAAATTTTAAATTAAAAAACGAAGAGCAAAATGGTTTTTAAAATGTTGTGACAGTTTGACACAGCTTTAAATACAACTCTGAGTATTCAAAACAAGTCTCTGCTGTCACAATGAGACCACTGAAGACTCATCTTTGGGACTTAAGCCTTTCAATTAAAAATCTGGAGAGATAGCTCATCAGCTTAAGTGCCTGCCTGGCAAGCTGAAAGTCCTGAGTTCAATCCCAGTAACAAAATAAAATAAAATAATTTAAAAATTAAAATAGTAAAGTTTGTTATGAGTGAAAGTTCTGCTAAAGCACCATCTATGCAGATTAATACACAGATTAATATGTACTTGGTTTTATATAAGTATTATAATACCATCTTGTGTCAACATTATCAGTCAAAAGCCAACTGGAGATTTTCTGTTTATCTGACTCCTTAGAATGACTAACACTAAGGTTGCCGTGTGTGCAAACAGTATTTAAATATTCACTGAAGTTTCAAAAACTTTACAATTTTAATATTTTTTAAAGAATACAAAATAGTGGTAAAAAAAACAGTATTAAAGAAACAAAAAAAGGGGGAAAAGAAAAAAAAAGTAATGTTGATTTAAAAGTGTTAATGTTTAATTGTTTGATCAATCTTATATACCTATATGTATTAATCTAAACTGATCTGATGATGAAAATATGTAATATAACCATTGTTAAATTTAAACAATAAAAATATTAAAGTAAAAAAAGAAAAAAAAAAAAAAAAAA
>PVJA010028661.1:0-27415 GCA_004027025.1 Myocastor coypus | reverse complement strand
TCCAGTTCATGCCGGAGGAACAGCAAGAAAATGGCGGCAGAGGTAGCCAACCAACACGGCAGCAGAGCAACAGCAACAGCTCAAGTCTGTCTCTCTGTCTCTCTTTATATTACATTCAGGCTCTCCGCCTTAGCTCCCGCCCTAGGCTGCACCCATAATCCCAGAAGTACTTCCACCCATAGTCCCATCAGTACTAAAACCTATAATCCCAGGGATCATGGATCAAGTCTCAAACTCTAGAAGTCTCCACCCAATGACTCCATGAGGCTTTGGGGGGACAACTAGACATAAACCATAACATTACCTCTTGACAGTCATTTCTCAAAAAATGTAAGGAAATGATAAGAATGATCCTAAGACATTGTTCATACTTTGTGAAGCGGAAGACCCTATGTATTCAGGCTAAAATGGCTTAGAATAGGTACCTAGGCTTGGGTCTGACTATGCAACTCAGGTCTGGCCTTGAGCTCACTTTGTAGTCTAAGGTGGTCTTGAATTCTCAGTGATTATCCTGCCTCAGCCTCCTGCATTCTGGGATTATAGGCATGCACCACTGTACTCAGTTCCTCAAACTCACCTTGGCTTTGCCTTTGGAGACACAATGGATAATGTAATGTTTAGAATAGTATTGAAATAAGAGTATTCTGTCCAATTCCTTTCTTTATTAGATCTCTGCTTATAGAGATTAAAATCTCTTTTTCATTTGTTATTGGACAACTAAGAATAAGGGATTTCAGGGGTAGTAACTATGTTTCCTTTGTATTACATAAGAAATTTAAGAACTTGAATGGTAAAGTGGTATATGCTGAAATGACTTACTTCATTTATTGGTCCTATGTCAGAGTATCTACTGCCCAGGACACTCCAAATATAAAAAAAAATGACAGTAGGTAATACACAATGCCAATAATTAGCATGCTGACAAAGGTAGATTTGTAGTAATTTCCTTGGAATTTTTGAAATTCACTCCTGGGCCACCTATGAGTACACCACAATTATCCTTGATTTTCTAATCCTTCACTGACAGGGAGGATAAAATAATCATTACATTGTTAAAGTCTTTCCCAGAGCACTTTACATTATATTTGATAAGATAGCATATGTGGAAAGTCTGTAGTGAACTTGGTTTTTTCAGTGCTACCAATTTAACCCCAAATCTTGTGCATGCTAACAGGTTTTCTGGCTCTGATCCATGTCCCCAGCATCAAACGAATTTATTTTCAAAAATATTTTTGTTACTCATCTAGTGAAACTGCCAGAATTTTAGGAGTGAGGGAATTGAGGTACTCATGCATTTAAAAGACTATAACAGTATGGAAATGTCTGTTCTTATTGCATTGTTTTCTTCCTCTCCAATTATTTAATTCAGTGCAGTAAGTTCTTTTACATTTGACAGCTAGGCAGTAAATAGAATATGAACATAAACAGAATACATAACTTCAAAACCTGGGAAAAATAAGGGAACCAAGAAAATTCCATGAATCAAAATATGTTACAAGAAAGACAGAAAGGTGGATAGAACACAACAAATGAAAGACATAAAGATGGAAATAAAAGTCCAATTATATCAGTTACAATACACATAAATAGGTTGACCATACTCATCAAGAAACTGTCAGATTGAATTTGTCTTGTGTATTGTGTAAAGCCATCTCCATCCATTTATTTATAATACTGACATCCATTTCCTGGTTTCTTCTTGGTTTGTTTTCCCATTTACCTCTTTTTTTATGGGTGCTATTTCTTTCTTCAACCCTTTGAACATATCAAACATATGTTAATGAGCCATTCAGATTGCTGCATTATCTAATTCCTTGGAACAGTATTCTCTCATTTTTGGTTTGTAAAGATGAGTTATTTAGCTGCTTTGTAATTCTTGTGTATGAGTTAAACTTCTGGGGCCTTAGTTTTCTTTTTTAGCAGGTGTGACCTAGAAAGAAGCATCATCTCTTTTGAGTGATATCATGGAACCCTCCTGGATGATGAAAGAAACTTAGGTTTTAGGGCCAGCCTGGTAGCTCAACAGACTAAAGCCCCTGCATTGGCAGAGCACAGTGGCCAGGGCTCTGTCCCCAGCATGCTCTTTGGGCCCTGCTCCTGTGGCATGCTGAGACAGCAATGGAGACTAGGTATGGAGACTGGATGTGGTGGCACATGCCTGTAATCCCAGCACTTTGGGAGGTTGAAAACAGGAGAGTCACTGTGAGTAGGATCTGAATAGTGATACCCTGTAGATTCTGTATTCCATCTCCTAAATGCATTAAATAAAAATCCTAACCAGTTTTTATTTTCATATTTCAATTTGACATTTCCATGCCACAAAGGTAGATTGAATTCAAGCCATCTATGCATATCTTCTGTGCTATCTTGAGTTTCCACATGTCTCCCTAGTCTCTTTTACCCTGCTGTAGATATTTCCCATGTTAAAATTTCAGTAAGTTTTTGCCAATTGAAGAGCCTTACCGTGTGGCCTCAGATGTATTCAGCCCAACATTATATTTCAATCTTTTGAGGCACATATCTCATTTAAATCATAGGCTACACAGAATTAATTTCTGCTCATAAACAAGAATTCCCCTGCTACTTAATATTGGGATAATTTTCTTTAGGAAAATCTTACTTTGTATTTTTAAAACTGGATTTATTAAATTATTTTAACTAGTATTTCTAGGAGTTTGAAGTATGAGGGGTTGATTCTGATGTCGTTTTCATCCACCATATTCATATGGAGATCTGGTTGAGATTTCAGGGTTTTTTTTTATTTTCATTTCCTTTTATACTCCCTTTTAGGTTTGGCGTAGGTGTAGGTTTAATTTTAGAGGAACTAGCATTCCTGCAGGGGGGTTTACATTTGGCTTGCAAAGATAACAACCACCACTTCAAATATTATGTTACTTTCTGTACATTTTCTGTAGCTGAGTGTAATTTGAGGACTCCATTCCAACCAGTAGCAAATACATCTTCATTGTCTACCAGTCTGTTGTCATTCAGTAATGAAACTCCACCTGTATAGACAACAGGATGTAGCTTTGTAACATCCGTGGCATCCACTTCTGCCCCAGTAGGAATGAGATTCTCCTTAAAGTAAGAGCAAAACAGTTTCTCATTTTTTTAGTGACTATAAGAGGAATTGTTTTTCAGAGATAGACTTAAAATCTAGACATGGACAGAGTAAAGATATAGTATGTCATTTTTAAGTAAACTACTTGAACTTACACAACTAATTTCCAGTAATGTCTTATAAATTGCAGCCATCTCAGATTTGAAACACAAGGCACTTGAATTCTCATCTGTAGTCTCCCTTGATTTTGCCTGAGCCATAAGGCGTACTGACTGGATTTTAACATACATCATTTTGATGTTAGGCTGCTTCCTTATTAAGTATCCCTTTAGAGAGATCTTTATTTATTGATCATTGCAATGACCTTGCGGATACATTTTTCACTTTTGCATCTCAGAATTTGAAAGGAGACACTTTCAAGTCCCTCCTAGTTAAAGCCCAATTGGATCCATATATTTTGGTAACACTGGCCTCAGAGAAGCTGGAATATTCCCTCTGGAATTGTTCCATAGCCTTTTATAGTTATTTAATAACTTGCAAGTGAGTGCTAAACAGTCTTTCTTAGGAGGTGTAACTTGAATATTGAAACATTTTTCATGAATCATGAAATATGTCAAAAAGTTCAAGAGATTATATTAAAGAGATGCTTCTTGTTTGACTTTGTGGCCTTGTGACTAAAAGAAAAACTTATGTACTTTAATAAAAACCTACCAAACTGGAAGAGGAAATAAATATCCTATTGTCTGTACTGAAAACAAAAATTTTTAAACTACTCTTGTACCATCAAAACATTTCAAAAAGTTGTTCCTTGAAAGTGAATTACACTTTACCTTTATCTA
This sequence comes from Myocastor coypus, assembly GCA_004027025.1. Taxonomy (NCBI): domain Eukaryota; kingdom Metazoa; phylum Chordata; class Mammalia; order Rodentia; family Myocastoridae; genus Myocastor; species Myocastor coypus. The sequence continues at coordinate 23,515 of PVJA010028661.1, read as the reverse complement.
TAGATGAGTAAACAAGTTCTACTCAGGTATTCCTGTGTTAATGTTTGCTTATTTAACTTTCTACATTGTGATGAAGTAACCTATAGAAGAAAATCTTATCAATTGTACGTAAAGCTAAATGTGGTAGAAGCTATGCGATCTAGCTATCATTTCATGTGTCCAGCAACTGTTATATTGTTTTCTATTTTTGTATCTAGAATAAATGAGTCAAAATTAAATTTGGAAAACATTGCTTCTAAATAGCCTTCGGTGTTTATAAGGACTTCTGAACTTGGTATGAGCACCCTTACTAATGCTGTAATCAGAAGTGCTTCATCACATCAAGTGACAGCATCCATTTCGTTTACTTTGGGCTCTGCTGGCACTTCTGCTACTCAGTCTGCCTTACCCATGGACTTCCTTTTATTAGTAGAAGCATATCTCAGACTGGGAGCAGTTTTCCATACATCTCCTTGGAGAATGCAGCTCATTTAATAGCATTTGCAAGATGCTCCTTCATTTTGCTATTCAGAGCTGAGTTGCTGCACAGGCAATTGTGCCTTTGAACCTTGGCAGATAGTCCATGTATAAGGCTTGAACTTCCCTCTCAAATGGAGAATGACAATATTGAAGATTGATTTGGGGATTTATATTTAAATATGAGATCATCACATCATTAAATATAAATTTGTCTTTGGTTTGTAGCTTTACCTTTATAACCTAGCAGTGTTTGTTATAAAAAGTGATGCTTTCTATGAATCAGTCTAGACTAATCGACACATAAAAATAATGGAGTTATATTGAATTGTTTTGTTCAGTTATTTAATAGCTGTATTTAAGAAGTATTTCTTGTTCACAATTTGTTGGAATGTTTTTTCTCTTTTGAAAAATAAAACTTCTAAAGTGTGTTGGAATGTTTTTTCTCTTTTGAAAAATAAAACTTCTAAAGTGAAACTTATCATAAAATAAAAAGAACAGTGATGAATATCTTTAGTATGAAATTTTAGAGATTATTAAAACACAATTAGAAGTCATGGTTGGGGAATATTTGATTGTAATGACATCTTTCATGCTATGTATAAGTTGCTAGTTTCTAAATAATGAGAGTTAAATAAAATACATTTAGTTGTATTAAACATTAATGAAAACATATTTATTACCTCGCTAAACCAAAATACAGTTAATAAAAGTTCTGCTTTATAATCTATGTAATCTTATTTTTATTATAGTTGTCTCAAATGTTTTAGAACTTGGCAATTACACTGAATGAGACATTAATGCATTTTACTTTACAGTACATTTTATTAAATTATGCTTTCAGAATTTTGAGGAATAACCAAAATAGAAAAAGTACTTTTTAAACTATAGGTAATATAGAAACAACTGACCTATAATTTTTAGTAGTGCTCATAGCAGTTTTTGTTGGTTGGTATGCTGTGGTACGGCATAAGAGAGAAGTGGAACATTGAAATAAAGCTAAAATATTTGATAACTACCTTAGGGACATCATTTTAATTGTGCACAAATAGTTTTGATGCTATAAATAATGCATATCTGATATTAGAAAATAGCTATGAAATAAATATTTGAGTGTTGGCTCTGTTATTTTTTTTTTTTTGTCTTTTTTGAGACAGGGTCTCACTATGCAGTTCAGGCTGGCCTTGAGCTCACTTTTGTAGCCCAGGCTGGTCTCGAACTTGCACTGATCCTCCTACCTCAGCCTCCCGAGTGCTGGGATTACAGGCGTGCGCCACCACGCCCGGCTTTTGGCTCTGTTATATACTAGCTCTATGATATTTAGCAAATTACCTAACCTCTCAGTGCTTAATGTAGGTAAAATGCTTAGAACCTTGTCTGGTATATAGTGTGCACTCTATACATGTTAGCTATTATTGTTTTATGACAGTGCACATTTTCTTGCAGTGTCACCTATGTTGGATGTTATCCATTTTGTTCTTTAAGCTTTAATGATTTACAGTGAAGTATTTTTGTCATCATCTTCTTTTACATTATTTGATTAACAGTAAGGCTAGCTCCATTTCAGGGTTTTAAAATTATATTTATGTGTAAAAGACTAACACAGGGAGAGACAGAAGAGAAAATGAAATTCTTGTGTCCTTTGGTCAGTTTTTCTAGAATAATGCTTACTTTTCTCCGTTGCTATGTAATTGTAATACCTTAGCACTTGGACATTTTTTAATAGACATTTGAAATGTTTTAAATTATTCTAAACTATAATATTAGTATAAAAATGCGAATTTATTTTGACATAATCGTATATTTCCTTGTATTTGTAAGCAATAATATAGAAAGATCCTGTATACCTTCTTTATCATATTTTCTTATCCATAGCATCTTGCATAACTAGTGTATTATCACTACCAGGATAGATACTGATATAGTCAGGATATGTGTAGAATATTTTTATCCCTGTGAAGATCCTTTCTTCAAGCTGCCCTCTTATAGTAGTATTCACTTTTCTGCTTTTATCCTAGCAACTACCTGTTCTCCATTAGTATAATTATCATTTCAAAATAGTTATGTAATTCAATCCCCAGGAACACATACACACAAGTATTATATACAGTGAACCATGTAGTAATTTTTTGGGGGGGATGGTTTCTCTTTTTTTTTTCCACCCAGCATTATTTTATGGAGCATCCCAGTTGGTAGTCTGCATTAATTTTTTATTTTGTATTATTGCTTCATATTATCCAACTGCATGAACTTACTATAATTTAACTTTTCCCATTGACATAGTTCATTTTTTATTGCTATAACAATATCTGAGACTTGATAACTTATAATGCATTTATGTCTTATGGTTTAGGAGGTTCAGAAGTACAGAGGCCAGCATCTACATTTGGAAAAGCTTTCATTCTGTGTTGTCACAAGGCATGTGGGGAAGAGAAAAATGATCAAATATCATTGTTTAATAATGAACTACCACAAAACTGACATGAATTTATTATTGGGAGCAGAGTCTTCATGAATTAATCATGTCTTTTTGTCCCTGTTAATATGATTTCACTGGGGATTAATTTTGCACACAGGTGACCTTTGGGGAACACATTCAAACTATGTACCTGTAGACAGATATTTGTATTGTTGTGTTTTGGGTATTACAAATTACTCTCCTATAAATATTTGTGTATAATCTTTTTTTGTTAAATTTGGGGACATGTCTTCATTTCTCTGGGACAAATACACAGGAACACAATCATATTGAGTCATATGGTCGTTGCATATTGAGTTTTATAAGGAGCCGCAAAATTGTTTCTGATGTTGGCTTTACCGTGTTACAGTTCTCACTGGTAATATTTGTGCGATGCAGTCTCTGCATCCTACCACCATTTGGTGTTGTCACTGCTTTTTAAATGTTGCATGTTTGCTTTCTTTCTTTCTTTCTTTCTTTCTTCCATTCTTTCTTTCTTTCTTTCTTTCTTTCTTTCTTTCTTTCTTTCTTTCTTTCTTTCTATACTGGGGATTGAACTGAGGACTTTGTGCTTGTCAGGCAGGCATTTAATCCCCTGAGCTGTAGCCCTGGCCCTCCAGTGCTTATTTCTAGTCTGCACATTTCTTGGTAAAAAAAAAAAAAATGTGCTATATGAGTCATTTTTGCATAGGGATTTGAGTATTGCCAGTGGATAATATGATTTTACATATTTATATTTTAAATGTTAAATTTTGTCTTAGTAATCTTCTAAAAATAAACTAACATTTATTCCATTGTTTTTGTTTTCAATCACATTGATTTCCGCTTTGTAATTTTTTTCTTTGGTTTGGTTTGGGCTCCTTTTGGTACTCCTTTACTAGGTTCTTGAGAGTTTAAATTATTATATATTTAAAAAACAATTTATGTACTTGGTACAGGGTCTAACTATGCAGCTCAAACTTGCAGTAATGCTCCTGTTTCAGCCTCCCCAGCACTAGGATTATAGCGTGCACAACCATGCCTGGTTTCAGTGGCCTGTTCAGTGTGCCCAGTGTGGGGCTGGCATGGCATGTACTACTGGGTGTAGAACCAGTTCACTGCACTTGCCAGGCAGCCACTTACATCTCTGAAATATGTCCCTGGCCCTGAGAATTTATTTTTTTTTTATTTAATATTTTTATTGTTTAAATTTAACAGTGGTTGTATTACATATTTTCATCATCAGATCAGTTTAGATTAATACATATAGGTATATAAGATTGATCAAACTATTAAACATTAACCTTTCTAAATCCACATTGCTTTTTTTTTTCTTTTCCATTTCTTTTCTTTGAAAGTTGACATATTGCATATTGTCCTCACAATCGTTCTACAGAGTACAGTGTGTGGGCATGACCCACCTCCCTATTGATGTTGCTTAGAAAAAAAAAAGAGAATTTAAATTATTAAACTTACGCTATAACTTTACCTGTCAGTACTTTTTTAACTGTATCATACAAATGTTGATATTACCTATTGTAATTTCCATTGGGTTTGCTCTATTTCTCATCTTTATTGGGCTTTTTGTGTTCACCATTCTATTTGTCATTTTATTTTATTATTTTTTAAATAATTATTTATTTATTTATTTATTTATTTATTTATTTATTTATTTATTTATTGTCCGCTGAGGCATTTTATTTTTGTTTTACATCCTAAGAAAAATAATCCCAGGATTTTTCCTCCTGTGTGTTTTCATCGCGCTTCTTCGTGATCCATGATGCCCGCTGAGGTTGTCAATACAATGAAACCAAACTCACGAGATGGGAGAAGGTTATCCTGCCATTTCTCCAGGTCTTTCAGCTGCACATCAAACCCGGGGCTGATCACACCACACTTGTTTAATCGGCCTGTGAGGTTCACAGTAATTTTTCCAGCCCTGTGATCATCAATGATTTCAAATTCGCCAATGTAACCAGGCTTCGTCATCACAGTTAGAAACCGGACAGTGACTCTGGAGCACGGCCTACTCAGGACCTGGCGTTTGTCTCTTTTTTCAGCATTGTTGATGCTCTTGAGAGCATCAGCCAGGACATTCATGCGCACCATTATGGTGGCATGGAAAGATGGCGGAAAGAGAAGAATTTAAAAAAATTTTTTTTTCTTGTTTCAGAACTTTTGTTTATTTATTTATTTTTGTGGCTGGCTCAGCCTGCCCTAACGGCAGGGCTGGCACAGCATGTGGTGCTGGGGATCGAACCGTGGTCCCTGCAGCCACCTACGCTTTCCTAAGCAGGTGCTTTAGACCACTGAGCCATCCTGCCAGGCCTTTCATTTTATTTTAAAGCGGAGAAAAATAATAGGACATTAAAAACAATACAGAATCTCAAAAACCAAGATGATAGAAAAACAAGATAATAGAAATTTAACAATGTTGTTTGTCATGTTGCGTATTGTTATCTTCAAAGTAGTTGTTCAGGTTACCAGATGTGAGTATGCAAAATTGGTCAAAAATTTAAGCAATAACAGTTTATTTTAATAAAGAAATACAAGTTAATAGTGCAATGATCTCCTGAGGACTCCCACTCGGGACCCCCTCCTGTCTCTCAGACAGAAGCTTTCTTTCAATGAATCTATTATGCTCATTTAAAAATAGTTCAATGATCTTAAATTTCCCTTCTTTCTTTTCTCCTTTCCCTCCTATGTTGTTCTTTGCTTTTGAGTAGTTTCTTTCCCTTTCACAGTATTTATTGTACCTTTCAGGTTCTTACACTAAGGGGACAATAGGATGTTTACACATGCAGGTGTGATTTATTTCACTCATGAGCTGCATCTACTAACCAATAAAAGCTTTGAGGTTACCTTTTTTTTTTGCCTTTTTGAGACAGGGTCTCACTATGCAGTTCAGGTTGGCCTTGAGCTTTTGTAGCCCATGCTGGTCTTGAACTTGCACGGATCCTCCTGCCTCAGCCTCACAAGTGCTGGAATTACAAGCTTGTGCCACCGTGCACAAGTTTATCTTTATAGGTGAGTAATACTCCATTGTATAAAAATACTACATCTTTTTTAGCTACTCCTCATGTGGTGGGCATTTGCATTGTTTCCAAGATTTAGCTATGAAAAAATTGTGCTGCTATAAACATGAGTGCACAAATACCACTATAGTATGAAGTTTTCAGTTCTTCTGTTAGAATGACCAGAAGAATAATAACTGGGTTGAAGGGACCTTTTATTCCAATTTCTAAAGTAATCTCCAGATTGATTTCCACAGTGACTGTACCAGTCTAAATTGTTATCAACAGTGGAGAAGGGTCCCTTTTTCTCCATAGCACCTCTAGCATTTGATATTAGTTGATTTCTTTATGATAGCTATTCTTTCTGGAGTGAGATGAAATCTCAGTGTTGTTTTAATTTGCATTTCTCAAATAACCAGTGAAGTTAAACATTCTTTCATATATTTGTTTGTCATTTGTATTTCTTCCTATGAGAAGCATATATTCATCTCAGATGCCCATTTTTGGATTGGGTTTTTGAATTTTGGGGGCCTCATGTTTTAAAGATTCTTTATATATTCTAGGTAAAAAGTCTTTTGTTTGAGGGACAGATAGCTATTTTTTAAAATCTATTTGTGGGTTTTCTCTTCACTCTGTTGGTGATTACTTTTGATGTACAAAACTTTTTAATAGGATGAGATCCCAGCTGTTGATTCTTTGAAGTATTTCTGATGCAGTTTGTTTTGTTCTTCATGAAGTCTATGCCTACCTGTATCTCTTCAAGATTTCTGCCTAATTTATCTTCCAGTAGATTTAGTATTTCTGTTTTAATGTTTAGATCTTTAATTCATTTTGACTTTAGTTTAGTGTATGTTGATAGACGTGGGTCTAGTTTTAATTGATCATTTTACTCCTTTTTTTGCCACCAGGGATCAAATGCAGAACCTTGCACTTGCCAGGCAGGAATTCATGCCACTGTTTTAATTTCTTGTTACTGATTTCTAGTTTAATATAATTGTAGTTGGAGAATATATGCTAAATTATTTTAATATTTAAATCATTTTAAATTTATTTAAGATTTTTTATGGCTTAACATGATTGATCTTGGTGCCATATTTCTTACATAGACAATTGAAAAGTATGTTTGCTTTGTAGGTGAATGCCAATTATATCATATTGGTTAATGATGTTTCTGAGTTCTTTGGTATTCTTGCTTATTTTCTGACTCTATAAATTGGAAAGAGGGAGATGTTTACTCTGCAATTGTGAATTTATTTCTCCTGTCAGTTTTACAAACTTTTGTGTGATGTATATTTGAGCTTTGTGGTTTGGGACGTACACATATGATTTCTAAGACATCATGGAGGGCTGATCCTTTCACCACTGTGTAGCATTACTTTGTGTTTGTGATAGTTTTCTGCCTGAAGTTTACTTTATCTAAAAATAATATACTTTTTTAAAACCCTCATGGTACATTTCTTTAGTTTTTAAATCTTACCCTGCTTATGGTATTATTTTTAAAAAGTTTCTTATAGACAGCTTATGTCTAGGCAACATATTCTAATTCCCTCTGTCAATCACTATTAATTAGTGTATGCATAGGCCATGTATAATTATTGTTATATTAAATCAATCATTTCTTTTTTCAATTCTTATTTGTTATGTTTTATTAATTTCTTTGTTTTCCAATTCCTGATTTCATGTTGGTTACCTGAGCATTTCTTAAAATGCTATTTTGATCTTTCTACAATGTTTTTGGGATTATCTCTTTGTATAGCTTTTTTATAGTGGTTGCACTAGGTATTATGTAGATAATATATTAGTGTCATCATTTTGCCAATTTGAATCATGTATAAAAGCATTTTCTTCATATGTTGTCCCTTAACATTTCCCCACTTACAATGTACTTGTCTTCAATATTCTCTCTACACATTCTGAACTGCAACAAAGTTAATCTTTTGGGGGCTGGCGAGAAAGCTCCGTAGGACAAGTGCCTGCCTGGCAAGGGAAAGGTCATGAGTTTGAACCTCGGTCCAGCCCCCCTCCCCCCAAAAAGTTAATCTTTTTTGCTTCAACTATCAAGCACACTTAAGGATACTCAAGATAGGAAGGAAAGCCTATTCTATTTACTGATAATCTTGGCTGTTTTATTTCTCGTTTGTTTTTTCCCCTCAGGTTCCAATACTCTTTTGTTGTACTCTTCTTTTTTAGAGAACTTTCTTTAGCTCTTTGTTAGGATGGCTTCTGTCAACAAAATTTTGAGTTTCTTTTGCTCTTGCATGGCCCTGATTTCCTCTTCATTATTGTAGGATATTTCACTAATTATAAGTTGACAGCTTTTTAGCTTTAATATTTGAAAAGTATTGGACTACTTCCTATTGTTTCTACAATTTCTTACGAGAAACCCTTTGTCATTTAGATAATTTTCTCTATTGACTAGATGCCATTTTCTCTTGCTGCTTTCAAAAATGTTTTCTTTTTACATATTTAGTTTTTAGAAATTTAATTATTATATGCCTTTGTATGGATTTATTTAGACTTTTTTTGCTCTGTAATATATTGCTTCATGCCCTTGTCAAGTAAATTTTTAGCTATTATTTCTTTTAGCTGTTATTTTTAGCTCTGTTCTTTAATTGTGTGTGATGACAAGAATAGTAGATTTTTCATTGTATTTCCAAATTTCTGTGTTATGGTCTGAAAGTCTAGATCTTACTTAAAAGTTTTGCTTTAGGTAGCTTTATTTGACTTTGTTTGGCAAGAGTGCAGCCTTGGTTCTTCAAGGTGAAAGGAGAACTTCCAGTTTCTCCACTTGACCACAGTATATACCTGAGGTTTTCATTACTGCTAGAAGTATTTAGGGATTCCTTTTTCTCGTATGGGTTCTGCAGACAACATAAGGCATAGGGTTTGTTGACTGCCCCAGAGGATAAAAATAAACTTGTCTCTGTGCTTTCTGTGATATACTGGCTGGATTGTTGTGGTATCTTATTATGCCCATATGGTGTTTAGACTTTTGTGTCTGATTTATTTCATTTACTATTATATTCTCAAGAAGCATCATTTTTTCCTACAAATATTTCCAATTTATCATTTTTTATAGCCAATTAGGATTTCATTATGTATACATACATATTTTCTTTATACATTTGTCTATTGATAGACGTAAAGGCTGCTTCCAAGACTTAGTTATTATGAATTGTGCTGCTTTCAATATTGGTTTACCTGAACTGCTGTAATATGATATCTTTAACACTTTTAGGAAGTTTTCTGAAAGAGAACCAGGTGGCTCGAATGGAACTTACTTTTTTTTGGCGGGGGGGGAATGGGGTTTGAACTCATGACTTGCACTTGACAGGCAGGCATTTGTGCCCCAGAGCTATCTCCCCAGCCCCTTCAAATGGAATTTACTTTTAACTTTTTTTTTTCACATGATGGCTGTCTCAGCCTACCCTGAAGGTACGGCTGACCCAGTATGTGGTGCAGGGGATTGAACCACAATCTCTGCAGTTGTCTAAACTTGCCTAAGCAGGCATCTTAGACCACTGAGCCATCTTGCCAATCCCTCTACTTTTAACTTTTTGAGAAGTCTTAATACTGATTTCTATAATAGTTTTGTTAGTTTATATTATCACCAATGTAGAAGGATTCTGATTTCAACCACAGCCATGCTAGCATTTATTAATTTCCTGATGATTGTTATCATTTGGGGAGTAAGATGAAATCGCATTGTTTTAATTTGCATTTCTCTAACAGTCAAGGAGGTGGCTAATTTATTTATTTATTCACTTACTTCTTTATTTTTGCAGAACCGCAGATCAAACTCAAGACCTTGCACTTGTCAAGCAGGCACTTGTGCCCCTGAGCTATCTCCCCAGCCGCTGTTCTTATATTTGTTAACCATTTGTATTTTGTCTTTTGAGTAATGTATATTCATTTTAGTTGAAAATTTTTTGATTGGATCTTTCATTTATTTTGGGAAATCTGATTTTTTTAGTTCTTTATATATTATAGGTTTTAATTCTCTCTGCAAGACATTGCTGGTGAAGTGTTCCCCCCGCATTCTTTTTTTTTTTTTTCAGTCTTCAAATATCTTTTATTGGAAAGCCATGCATTGCCTTCACTAATTGTATTTCAAATCACTGTAGAGTTCCTTTTGTGAAAACACTGCCTGCATTGTCTACTACAAAAAAAAACCCTAAAAATTGTTTCAGGAATGTAGAGAAATATGCAACTTAAATAGCGAAAAAGTGCACCATAATTACTGCTGCACTGCAGTCATTTCTGCATTTCCCGTGTTTCTTAAATAACTATCTTGTCTTCCTCCCGCATTCTTTTCACTCTTTTGGTTGTTTCCTTTGCTGTTCAGAAACATTTTAATTTGATATAATCCCATTTGTTTATTTTCACTGTTATTTCTTCTGTATTTAGAGTTCTGTCTAGAAAGTCTTTGACTACACATGTAACTTCAAGAGTTTTACCTATTTGGTCTGCCCACAGAGTTCTAATGTTTAGATATTTGATTGATTTTTATTTTAGTTTAGTACATGGAAAGAGATATAGGTGTAGTTTCAATTTTTCTGAACGTGGATAGATAGTTTTCCCATCATCATTTGCTAGAGTCTGTCTTTCTTTCAATGAATGTTTCTGGCCTCTTTGTTTAAGCTGAATGTACCTGGGGTTAAAGCATTGTCCTTTCTGTTCCATTGGTACACATGTCTTCTTTTCTACTAATACTATGTTTGTTTGTTTTGTCAATGTAGAATTATGTGTAATGTGAAGTCTGATATTATAATATCTCTTATTTTGCTATTATTTTCCAGGATTGTTTTTGCAACTCTAGGTCTTTGAGTTCTATATGAATTTTAAGATACTTTTAAAATTTGTTTTATCTGTATGCAAGATATTTTGCTTTTCTCTGACAGAATTTAAGATTCTGCCTTTTCATTGGACATTGAAGATTTTGACTAAGATGTTTCACGCAGAGCTTGTTTTTTTCATGGTAGTTACTTGGTGTTCTAAAGGTCTTGCATACTGTGTGTTGAAATCTTTTCTCATGCTTGGAGTGTTTTCTATTATGATTTGCTTAAACAGATTCTTTACTTCATGTGCGCTACATTCTCATTTCTGACTCCAGTTAACCTGAGGTTGGTCTTCTTACCATTATCTACAAGCTGTTCACTGATTTTTGTTGTTGTTCTCTTATCTTCTTTAAAGCTTCTCCAAATAATTTGCTGTAATTTATCATTTTGTTCTTAATTGTAGAAACTTTAGCTTCACATTGGCTTTTTCTGTAATTTATGAATTGGTCATTTTTAATGTGTGAGGTTTCTGTGTGACCTTTTTGGGATATCCATATTGTTGATAAATTTTTCATTAATATTTGAACAATCTTTTTTTTTTTTTTTTTTTGTCTTTTTGAGACAGGGTCTCACTATGCAGTTGAGGCTGGCCTTGAGCTCACTTTTGTAGCCCAGGCTGGTCTCGAACTCGCACCGATCCTCCTGCCTCCGGCTCCCAAGTGCTGGGATTACAGGCGTATGCCACCACGCCCGGCTAATATTTGAACAATCTTGTTGAATTCTTTCATTTTTGTTTCTCTCATGTCCACATCAGTTTGTATAATAGTTCCTGAAATTTGGGTCATGACCTCTTTGAGCTCTGCAAGTTTCTTTAACTCTTCTCTAATCAATTTGTAAATCTTCACTGCTTGGTGCTTGCTTTCCTTTCCATCAGTACTCTCTAAATCTGCCTTGGAAATTTTGGAAAACCTTGGAAGCCTTTTTTATGGCTTGTATCTCCCCAAAACCAACATTCAGTCACAGGTGGGGCTTCTCAGAGATGATTGAATCTGGAGTATGTTAAACTGGAGTCAAGAGTGTGTGAGACTGAATGAGTCCATGGATTGATTTGACATAGTTCTGGGTAGGATTAACGGTGTTCTACCCTGGCTGTGAGTGCTACCTGTCCTGAATAGGGGTGGTCCAGATAAAATATATGAGATCGAAAGAGAGTCACTGTCACTTATCACTTGCTGCTTGTTGCTTTCTTCCTGTCATAAACTGTCCTCTGTAATCCCCGACTGCAGTGTCACCATGCCTTTGAGGCAGCCAACTATGAACTGAAACCTCTACAAACTGAGCCAAATAAACTTCTCATCTTTTAAATTTGGTTGCCGGTTAATTTTGTCTCCACAACAAGAAAAGTAGCTCATAGCTAAGTGACTACTGAACAAGCTGAGAATTGTCATACCCTGTTACTAAGGTTTGACACAAAGCTTCTCACATTGAAGATCTCTGCCTATCCATGCAGCAGCAGTACTCACTATACTGTTATTTTTATCATAATGCTTACAAGCCAGAAATAGACATTGTGGAATATCAATAATATTCTACTTCTTGAACTTACATGTTTTAACCATTCTTTAGTATTACTGTTCTCTCTCTCTCTCTCTCTCTCTCTCTCTCTCTCTCTCTCTCTCTCTCTCTCTCTCTTTGTCTCTCTCTCTCTCTCTCTCTCTCTCTCTCTCTGTGTGTGTGTTATGCTGAGGACTGAGGTCAAACAGTGTGAGGAGAGGTGATAGTTCATATGAAGATCTTTTTAGGTGTAATCTGTTCTGGTGATGTGGGTTGTTTTGTTTTAGTTTTATATGGATAGTGCTCACACCTTCAGCTACTTAATTTAAATGGTTTGGACCAGGTCACCCTGTTGTGAAGAGAAAATTACTACTGGTAATATCCACATTATGCATTCATCTGTACATGCACACTTTCACCCTTTATCAGTAACCTTTATGAGTTATACTATATGGTTATTAGAAGCTAGTTTTCAAAGTGAAAGGGCAAAGGAAGAAATGGAAGGATGAGGGAAAGAAGGGTGTAAGTCAGTAGGAGAGTAGATAGAAAAAAATAAATAGGTAGCTGTCACCTGGGGGGGTCACACTCTGTTGGAAGCCTTTTATAGTTAAATGGTTAGTGTTGAAGTTTTTAAGAAGATACATGTTGGGGTGGGATATAAGTCAAGCTAGGTACAATTCGATATTGAAGAAAACTGCAAAGTTGTCAGAACCTATTATAGTATTTTGCACCTGTAAAGTCAGGAAGAGACAGGACACAAGGTAAAATAAACAATGGCAAAAATAATACCATTTAGGCAACAGAAATTTAATTCCAGTGATGATAGGAAAGACTACTACAGAAAATATAAAACAAAAACCTGGAAAAGAAGAATTTAAAAAATAGAGTAAATGTGTATAAATTTACTATAACACCATAAAGTAGTTTTGCTACTGAAGCTAGGATTGAAAAAAAAGGAGTATAGAGAAAAGAGTGAGACTGTAAACAACATCTATATGAAAGCAGAAAGAAAAATAATATGCACACATGCACAATACTGCCTGGGCCTCAGATCAAACCCTCCAACAAGAGAATGTCCCTGTGATCCCTACATCACCATTATGCCATAAAGCATGACTATGGACACAGATCCTTTGTTGGGTTAGATGTAGCCTGTTTGTATGGAGTTATACCACTTCGATTCCAACTTCTTAATGCAAGTTGTGCTTTGAGCATGGTTAACTTTGGTTCTTTTGTCTCTGTTCCGTGCTCCTGCCACCTCAATTTGAGAAGAGGAAGATGCAAACTTTTTTCTGATACAGAGTGCTCCTTCACCTTCTGCCCATGTACTATGCTGTTTTGCTTTGTGTTGGGCAAACCTTTTTTTATCATCAGCAATTCTCTTCTCTAGCCTGATCTGTCTTTTCCTTTGCACGTAAGTCCCCAACTGATGCTTTCTCCAGAATTCCCCTTTCCAGGCAGCAAGCACAATCTGATGAAGTTCTCAGGCTTGGTTTAATACTAACTTAGACTTTTGTGATCTTTGTGAAAATGACAAGAAAAAGCTCGTTGTGGACTAACTCATTAGTGTCACTCCTTGCCACCTCTGGGGATGTGATAAATGATGGGTGCACTGTAGGCTCGATGGTTGGCATTCACCATGTTTATCTTCTGCCGCCTGGGATAGGGAGGGCTTCTTTGCCTGCAGCAGTGATACTTGGAGTGGATACCTCAGGTGTGGGGAGAAGGTGATGACATATGCAGCGTCTGCCTGAGGAGTCTAGCCTCTGCCACACTAGTTCAGTCCCTCAAGCTGTGTGAGAAACTTTGATGACCAGCCACCAGATGAGTGGGAGAATGGGAGGTGCAGGCCAGCCCTGGAGGTGCTGCTTCTCTGTATTTTGGTCTATAGGTATGTTATTTCAGATTATTGCCATCATTTCAGTATCCCTGTACTTCCTGTGACTCTTTTCTGTGTATCTCTGACATGACTCCTCTATTCAGACATTCTGAATCTTGTTTCTATGACTCTTAAATCATCAAATTAGTTTCAAACTGCAGCAGTTACCTCAACTTCACTTGAAAGATGAGTCTAGCAGTCAGTAAGCAATAATTTAATCCAAAGTGGGAGAAATCAATAGCCACTTTCCTGAAAATGCAAACGTTTGATGGAGCCTTCATCTTTCTATATTTTTATACACAAAAAGGTTTGATTTGGTGTCCTTAATCACTAAATAGAGGATATTATAATATAAAACTGTGCCTCTCATCTAGTGATTTTCAGCTGGAGCTGATTTTGCCTCCCTCCTCACTGGGAATATTTTCCTGTATCTAAAGATATTTTTGTTTGAAAATATGGGAGCAATTCTAGCTGAATGAATTCTAGCAATCCTGCTGAATGAGCATCATTTAGTGTACAGGACAGCTCAGTACAACAAAGAGTTATCTGGCTCAAAATGTCAGTAGTGCCATGCTGAGAAATCTATAATGAAAAAAATGAGACTTTATGTTGAAGCCCATTTCTATGTTGGAATAAGACTCATTTAACATAAGAGCAAATCATACTAAGTAGTATTTGCTTTCTTAGTCACCTCTGGGTTTGTGATTTATGTTCAGTCCTTGAAATTGTGCCTGGCTATGAGACAGACAAGCAACACTTAAAAATAGGGTCCCAGATCAAGTGCAAATGCAACTATAGCCATTGAAGAGATTTTAGTAATACAGTAAGTTACAAATAAATAATGCAATAATCAATCGTTTCTCTATGCTTAAGAAATAGTAGCTGAAAAATATAATGAAGAAAGGTTCTGTTAACAAGTTCAACTAAAATATGACATGCCTAGGAGTAAATTTTTAAAATGTGCATCACTTAGATGAAGAATACAACAAAAATTTTGACCAAGAAACATAATAAATGATGTAAATAAGGAAGAGACCCAGTGAAGGCATAGACTTAGTAATATAAAAATGTCTTTTAGTCAAATGTGGTGGCACACTCCTATAATCCCAGCACTTGGGAGTCTGAGGCCAGAGGATCGGTGGAAGTTTCAGACCAGCCTAGGCTACAACAGTGAGCTAAAGGGGCTGGGGAGATACCTCAGTAGAGTAAGTGCTTGCCTGTCAAGTGAAAAGGCCTGAATTCAATCCCTGGTTCTGCAAAACAAACAAACAAAAAAGTGAGCTGAAGTTCAGCTTGAACTGCATAGCAAGATCCTGTCTCAAAAAGACAAAGAAAAAAAAAGCCTTCTGTCTCCAAATTAACTAATGCATTTATTATGGTTGTTGTCTAGCTGTCCTCCCAAAACCTGATGCAGTCATGGGTCAGGCTTCTAGAGTTTCTGAGTAGTTCTTGATACAATGCTGAGTTTATGGGTTTGAGTGCTGCCAGGATTGTGGAATGAGTGCTATACTCACTCTGTGGTGGTTAGCCTGGGTGCAATGTAAGGGAGAGAAAGGCTTGTTCTTGGTCTCTGCTCCTCCCTTTTTGCTCTTGCTGTTTTGCTGTTTTCAGCCGCCATGAAGTGCTGCCCTCTGTCATGTGCCACTCTGTCTTGTAGCCAGCCTTATGGACTGAACCTTCCACAAATTGTGAGCTAATTAACCTTTCCTTCCTTAATTATGAGTGTCAGGTATTTTGTGCCAGCAATGAGAGAAAAGTAACTGAGACAGCATTTAAAGCAATTCTTGCGAAGCCGTGATGGTAATCTGTGAAGGAGGAAAAGAAAGAAAGCATTTAACAAGATTTAAAAGTTCAAACAAGGAATGAAATGCAAGTCTAGCCATTTCTGTTGTTTCTAAGGAAAATGATGGAGTACTTTAAGGAAAATATATGAAAATGTACAAATTTAGTCTCTTCCTTACATCAAAAATGTTATATGATAGAAAACGAATTCTAGATCTGCAATTATTTAAACTCTTTTACAGAATAGGGATAGAAAAAATAGTGCAGTATTTCAAAATACAGAAATAATAGTCCTGTGTTTATAATGATGACATTTGCAATCTATGATGGGGTGAGAATGGAATAGTGAGTAAATGAATTACTTTATTTGGCTATTTTGAGGGCTATTAAGGAGTTTATAATATTTACTTAAAATATTAATCAAGAGAAATCTCAAATGAATTAAAGGTAGAAAATGCACCTACAGGGGCCCAGCAGGATGGCTCAGTGGTCTAAAGTGCCTGCTTAGGAAAGCTTGGGCGGATGCAGAGACCATGGTTCGATCTCCGGCACCGCATGCTACGCCAGCCCTGCCATCAGGGCAGGCTGAGCCGGCCATAAAAATAAATAAACAAACAAACAAAAGTTCTGAAACCAGAAAAAATAAAATAAAATAAAAGTAAAGTAAAAATAAAATAATAAATTTTAAAAAAAGAAAGAAAATGTACCTACAGATATTTAAAAGGTATCACTGAACATGAAAATGTGTAATGAATATTTCTGGAATTGGGGAGAAGATATATATATATCCATATCTGTGTCTCTATCTGTATCTCTGTCTCTGTCTCTATCTCTCTCTATCTCTATCTCTATCTCTATCTCTATCTCTATCTCTATGTCTATCTCTATCTCTATCTCTATCTCTATTCTTTGGTACCAGGAATTGAACTCAGCATCTTTACACTGAGCTGTGTTCCAAGCCTTTAAAATCATTTTTTTGCTGAGTGTGGTAGTACAGACCTATACTCCCCAAACTAGGGAAGCCAAGGTAGGAGGATACCTTTAAAATCATTTTTTGCTGGGCATGGTAGTGCAGGTCCTTAATCCCAAAACTAGGGAAGCTGAGCTGGAAGGATCACTGGGAGTTGGAAACCAGCCTGGTCTACAAAGTAACCTCAAGGCCAACCTAAGCTGCATACACTATGTCAGAAAAAAAGAGCAAAAAAAAATTTTTTTTTAAATTTTGAGACAGGGTCTAAGTTGCTAAGTTCTCCAGGATGGACTCAAACTTGTGATCCTACTTCTTCAGCTTCCTACTATTTATATGTAATATTTTAAGTAATATAGCGAAATGGCTCCAAAATAAATCTATAAATATTGTAAATAGATATACTGTCCACTACCTCACTGTCTTAGCCCTGTTCCCTTCTCTCACTAAGCTAAGGATTGCAATTGTACATATCCTTCCAGAGTTTTTTCATGGATTTCTTAGCAAATTTTTTAAAAGTGTGTTTTTTTGTTGTTGTTTTTGTTATTGTTTTGGGAGAAGGTCTAAAGGGTGTTCAGGGCCTCACTACTAGATTGGACTCATAGTGATCCACCTGTATACAGCCTCCCAAGAGCTGGGATTATAGGCATGTGCCACCACACCCAGTCTCAATTGCCATCAGCACACCCTGGGTGCAGGACAGGCACAGCAGGAAAAATACATGTTTTAGCTATCAACCATTGTTTAAATGGATGGTGTACTCTATGCACTATTCTATACCTGATTTTTGAAACCAACATTATAAATTTTACTATGCTTATTTAAAGAATTTTTAGTTTTGCCATGTCAGGCAGTAGAGTTTCCTCAATATTTTTCTATGACATCATAGCATTCTATGGTCTAACTGTTCTACGATTTATCTGTGCAGTCCCTTAGTGGTAGACATTTGAGTTGTTTCCACTTGTTAATACGGTGTTGTAGCAGATTTCATTTTACCTGTAATTTTTCAGTAAATGAGTATAGTTTTTTATATGTACATTTTATTGTGGCAAAATATACATCGCAAAATTGAGGATTTTAATCATTTTAAGTGTATCATTGTATGGCATGAGGTTCATTCCTTATGGATAAATTATGAAAAACATTGCTGGTTTCTAAACACACATGTATTTTGTAATTTTTAAAGCTTTGTCCATTTCTTTTTTATAGGAGTCCCACCAATTTACACTCCCATTAGGAACCCAGGAGGATGTCTCTTTCTTCAGTGTTGTTAACAGTGTGCATCACTAGTTTTTGACTTCTTGTCGTTTGTTAGGTGAATTTATTTTCAGCATATCTGCAATTTGCAGTGTTCTCTTAAAAGTAAGATCGATTTCTTGCCAGAAGTAAGGACACCAAGAAATGGAGTAGGGAGGTGGGGTGGAGACGGGGATGAAAAAGGAATTAGGCTGTGTTGTGTCCATATACCAACTCTGTATGATGAATACAATCATTTTGTACTCTAAACATGTACTGATAAAATTTTTAAACGTGAGATTATACACTTTTTTCATATATTTAGGAGGTAGTCTTTTAAAACAAGATATACAGACATAGACCATAATGTAAAAATGGATGCAAAGGTTGGGCTTCATGTAAAGGAAAATCAAAATAAAAAAACAGTGACAAACTAGTGTAGGGGAGATTTTACAGCATCTGACAAAATATCAGTAAATTATAGCCTTCAATAGCCTACTTTTATTAAAAATCAGTAATTAGGGGACTGTATTTTCAAATAAAAAGTCAGTGATACAAGTGGGCATTTTATGAAGAAATTAAAACACATTAAAATTACTTAAAATTCAGCCTTTCCAGTAAGTAGTGAATTATAAATATAAATGACTTTGATATAAAATTATTTTTTAAGCATGCATGTGGTACTTCTCCCAAATGAAATAGAGATATTCTTCTACATACATTTAAGTAGACAGAGGTAGTACATGGTAACACTTCCAGTTTCACCTCCCCATCTCTCCCCTGCTTCCTTACTCCTTGTAGACATAAGTGTTTTGGGGAGCAGTTTTATGTTACCATGAATTATTCAACAAGTGGATATAGACAACAATAGATTCAAGTGCAGTTACTAAGTACTTTTTCCTTTTGAAGAGATGATAGGATATCTGTACTTATGTGTTAAAACCTAGAAAAAGTTGACTGAATTCAGTAGAACCATGTTTAGAACATTTACTTTCATGGGCCATGTTGAGTGATCTATATAATGAGGACCAAATGATATGGACTTTGTTTTCCTGTTAATCCTGTTATACTCATTAATCTTATTTGTATCTTAATGGAAATGAATTTCTCCAGCTTTGTTTCTTTTATAATTATTTTTATTTTAAAGCAAGAAGCAGATAATGTGTATTCTGAAAATTATGCTAAACTTGTATTATTTTTCATATTTTTTGTTATTTTATAATTAACATGTCGTACAATTCAGCCATTTAAAGGATAAAATTCAAGCTAAGTATTGCAACACATGCTATAATCCCAGGTCTTCCAGAGGCTGAGACAACTTAGTGAGAACCTATCTCAAAAACAAAAATGTATAAAGGACTGGAGTGCAATCCCCAGTCCTGAAAATGCAAGTATAAAATTCTTTTTTTTTTTTTTTTTTGAGATAAGGTTTCACAATGTGGTATGGGCTGGCTTTTAATTCATTATATAGAAAGAGGCAACCTCAAGTTCTGTTCTCCTGCCGCAGTCTCCCAAGTGCTAGACTTACAAGCATATACCCTTATGCCTACCTCAATTTGTCACTTTTTAGTATATTCAGAGTTATGCAACCATCATTGTAGACCATGCCAGAAAATTTTGATGAGCTCCAAGGAAACTTTATACCATTAATTGTCACTGTACATCTTTCTCTTTTCCCAGTTCCTCAATTCTTAGAAACTATTATTCTACTTCCTACTTCTTTAGATTTCCTTGTTATGGATATTTCATATAAGTCACACCATTTGTTATTTGATCTTTTGTGATCAGCTTCTTTCACCAGGTCTTTTTTTTGGTTTTTTTTTTTTGTTGTTGTTGTTATTGTTTTGTTTTAGTTGGTACAATATCTGCAAGGTCTACAGGGTCTCACTACGTAGATCAGACTGGTAGTGATTCTTCTGTTTTCTGCCTTCCGAGTGCTGGGATTACAGGTGCGTACCACCATGCCCAGTCTCCATCGCCGTCTCAACGTGCTCCACATGCCCCAGGGGTGGGGCAGGCACAGCACACTGAGGGATGAACCCTGACCACTGTGCTTTGCCTGAGCAACCTCTTTAGTCTGCTGAACTATCTGGCAGGCCCTCATGTGGCATGTTTTCAAAACTCATCCACATGTGTAACATGTGTCAATGACTTTTAACAGCAAATAAAATTCCATTATATGGTTATGGTGTATCTTTTTCATCCTTTCATCAGATAATGGACATTTGGGTTGTTTCCATCTTTTGTCTAATACTGCCATGAATATACATATACATATTTTATGTGAATATGTTTCCTTTCTCTTGGATATAATATTGCTGGATTATGTGATACCTACATTTAGCCCTTGGGGAAACTTCCAGGTTTCCAAAGAAGCTACACTGTTTTACACTCCCACTAGCACTATATGAGGCTCCTAATTTCTCCACATTTGCTTATACTTAATATTATCTTTTTTATTTTAGTCATCTTAATGGATTTGAAATGTTTTTCCACTATGGGTTTGATTTGCAGTGCTCTGATTACTAATGACATTGACTATGTTTTCATGTGCTCACTGGCCATTTTTGTCAGCAATTTTGTATCTTTCTGATCATTTGTTTATAGGCATATCTTCCTCTGATCACCACCTGGAGAGGTTCTCTACTTTAAAAGCCTTATGGCATTAGATATTTTCACATGGTTAATCCAGGATAGCCTCAAAAGTACTTCAACTTAGTTCTATCTGTAAAATCCTTTTTGGTAAGTATTATATGTTCACAGGTCCTGGGTATTATACTTAGTCATTTTCGAGGACCATATTTGAATAACACACCATAATAATAATACCTTTTCATTCATAAACATGTAAATTTTCCATTTACATAGAAAACTTTAATTATTTTAAATCATGTTTTATATTTTTGTGTGTAAGTCTTATAATTCTCTTCTTAATTTTAAAAATTATTTTATTCTTTTTGAGCAACCATAAATGAAATTATATTCTTAATTTAATTTTTTGATCCTCCATTGTTATAATATAGACATGTATTTATCTTTATGTGGTGATCTTGTATCCTGCAACTATATTTTTAAAATTAGTTGGGGCGTTTTTGAGACAGAGTCAAAACTAACTACGTAGCCCACTTTTGCTTCAAAGTTGGGGTAATTCATCCGTCTTACCCTTTTGAGTGCTGGGATTACAGGCATGTTCTGCCATACCTGGTTCCTACAACCTTCTTGAACCCATTTTTCTAGCAGATTTTGTATGGATTTCTTGGAATAGTCTGTTGTATTGATAATGTTGTCTGTGAGCAGAGGTAGTTTTACTTTTTACTTTAGATATGAATATTTTTATGTATCTACTTATTTATTTTTCTGCCTCATGACTCTAGCCAAATCTCCAGTATAGTATTGAAGCTGTAAGAGTGGATATCCTTGTTTTGTTCATTTCTTTTTAGTGACCAGAATATATTTATTGAGGGAAAGAAAGCTTCTGTCCGAGAAAGGAACAGGTGGAGGGTCCCAAGTGGGTGTCCCCAGGAAGCTGTCTCTTCCAGGGAATTTTATAGTGCAAAATCATGTGGTGTGGTGGGTGTAAGGTGGAAACCATGGAAACTTGCTTAGGTGGGCATGAGGTGGGACAAAACTATGGGCAGCCAATGAGGTTACAAGCACCATTGCTCAGGTCAAATTAATTAAAGTCGATATCGAATGGGGAAGGGAGTCACGTAGCAAGCATCTTAAGTTTCACCCCTTAAAGATGTACAATTTGGTGGTTTTCAATAGGAAGTGTGCAATTATCATCACTGTGTAATCTGGAAACATTTTCATTACCCCTAAAAGAAACCCTGTACACATTAGGACCAGCTCCCCATTACCCTGTCTTTAAGCCCCTTGCAACCACTAGTATACTTTCTGTGTATGGATTTACCTATTGCGAATATTATACATAGATAGAATTCTGTGATATGTGACCTTTTGTGTCTGGTTTCTTTCATTTAGTGAGTAATTTCCAAGATTCACCCATGGTGTAGCACATAGCAGTGCTAATTAGACAGGTCTTTTCAGACCCCTCTCCCTCCATCTCAGTAACCTTACTTAGGTACTTTTCTCATTGCTGGGACAAAATACCCAACCAAAGTTAAAGGAGTAAAGATTTATTTAGCTCACAGATACTAGAGGTTTCAGTCCATAATCAGTTGGCTCCAAGGCAGGGTGGCTTCAGAGAGGAGACCAATTCATGGTGGGCGGAAGAGTCAAAGCAGTGGGAGAAAGGAGAACAAGGCTCTTTCTGTCTCTCATACTGCATCCAGTGTACCACAATTAGGGCCGAGCTAGTCCAATCAGTGGACTGATCCAGCATCACCTAATGTTAATCTCAACATTGCACCAGAAATCAGTAACACGCTAGATTCAGCCATTTGCAGAAATAAAAAGCCCTATGATGGCATGATGCTTTGGGGGACACTTAGACACAAATCATAACACCTATGGTCTAAACTTAATAGTTTAAATCCTTGCTCACAAGAAGCCACCTGTCTCCTCCAATTGCTTATCACCAAAGCCTGATTGCTTAAATGTGGAATCTTGTAACTTGAACTTCTTCATATTCTATTTCAAATAAAGTCCTTTCTTTTGACGATTGATTGGAAGCTCTCTTATGAGCAGACTTTAACTTGGGAAAAATCTTGAAGTGAATACTTTTAGTACTGAGCAGTGGAAACAGCCACTGGTCTTCTTGCTTCCTTTTTCAGAGCTGAAGTGAGTTCTCAAAGTGATCTGTGCTAATAATAAATATATTCAGCTCCCTATGCCTGGAGCAGAACCTCTGTTCTATGGATAAGGGCTGGCTATAGGAAGCAAGCCTCTGAATTCTTGGTTGTAGTCATCAAAATTTGTGTTGGATGTGATGAGTATCCCTTCACATCTGTGTTGGAGTTGATGAATGCTGGTTGCTTGAGCTTCCCACTGAGATACTGTATTCCTTGAGTGAAAGCTGGCTGGAATCCAGGCTTTTTGGCTATTCTTACATGACACATATGTTGCATCAAGGTGAGCAAAGGATGTGGAGTGGGAAAGGAGTGGATTGTTGTTCTTATGCCCTAGACTTTCACTGTTATATTACTGAGTTTTAGCAGGTTCTTAAATGTTTCATTTGCTCTATGCCCTTAGGAAAATTTTCAGCAGTTTCTAACTAAAAAATCACTCTGCCAATTATGGGTATTTCACTAAGAACAGGTCCACAGAGATTTTTTTTTTGCCTTTTTGAGACAGGGTCTCGCTATGCAGTTGAGGCTGGCCTTGAGCTCACTTTTGTAGCCCAGGCTGGTCTCGAACTTGCACTAATCCTCCTGCCTCAGCCTCCCGAGTGCTGGGATTGCAGGCGTGCACCACCACATCCAGCTTCCACAGAGTTTTTTTTTTTTTTTT
>PVJA010028660.1:0-27352 GCA_004027025.1 Myocastor coypus | reverse complement strand
TAAAGTTTCAGACTTGATCAGTGATCCCTGGGATTATGGGTTTTAGTACTGGTGGGATTATGGGTGGAAGTACTTCTGGGATTATGGGTGTAGCCTAAGGCAGGGGCTAAGGCAGAGAGCCTGAATATAATATAAAGAGCGACAGAGAGACAGATTCAGACTGTTGCTGTTGCTTTGCTGCCTTGTTTGGTTGGCTACCTCTGCCGCCATTTTGTTGCTGTTCCGCCGCCATGAACTGGATGCTCTCCACCCTGCTCTAGTCAGCCTTGGGCCAGCCGAATATGGACTGAAACCTCTACGAACTGTGAGCTAAATAAACCTTTCCTTCCTTCATTTTGAGTGTTGGGTATTTGTCCCAGCAATGAGCAAAAAGTAACTAATACAGAGGGTATGACAGAAGTTATGGGCAAAAATAGTGTGAATGCTGTTAAGTAGAGACTGAAGTTAGAACCAGACAGTTCATGCTGAGAGGGTGGGAGTAGAGGTCTGTGGGCCCCAAGTGACACAGTGCCACCATTATCCTTTGTAGACATTTGCTAAGAACCATTCTTTAAAAATAGGTTCAACTATTTCCACCTTTGTCGTTAAGGAAATCAAAGTCTCATCTCAATATAACTTCTTTACTGTCAGGAAAGTTTGACATTATGATGTTATTTGCAAAGAATTAGGAAGATTTTGCCATATGACTCAATTGTAAGACATTATACAGGAAAATAAACAGTGGTTTTAATTTGTATCACTGTGAATGCTTTTGGACCTGTTCTACTTTTTTATTGATGAATAACATTTTTCACGCATATTTTATAGACTTTGTATGAATCTTAAGTCTTAGGCATAACATAAGGTGAGAAACTGCCCTATACTCAGGTGGCTATGTTATTTCCTTGCCCTAACAGAGAGATGATTGTAATTTCCTAATGCACCAGACAATATGCATGGCATTTATATTTTATTTTTTGTAAACCAATAGCTATAAAACGGTCATTGTTTGGGAAGGTGGCACTGTACCACTAAACATCTCAACCATTGCCCATACTCTACCTGGTACCTGTTTTCTGTAAGCTATCTGACATGTTCCTACCTGAGCTGTCCTAAAAAGGACAGACAAATTATAATAACGTAATTGGGTATACAAGGGTATTGCTGCAAACATCACACAAAGTAAGTTTCACAATCATAAATTAATATTCTTCTGTAAATTCTTATGCCTGTTAATAAACTAGGTGTCACTTGACAGTGGTTGTGTTAATGATGGGGACCATTATTCAGAGGAAATTGGAAAATGCATGTTACAGTAATTTAATTACTAGCTTATAGTCACTGTAACTGTTTAAAGTTTATCAGTCTTCACCAGTATCATTGCTGTCTGTTTATTATTGCTATGAATGTTTAGACATCTATGGGTATTATAACCCTTGTAGGAGTACTTTGAATGTAGTTTGTGTCCCAGATAAGCTGCATTGAATAATAAGATGCAGAAACTGTATACTCAAGTGTAATACTTGATAGCTCAGAAAGGTTTCTGAAGAGGCTGTTTATCCATAGGAAATGTAAAGACGAGAGGAAATACAATGGCCAGTGTGGTACGTGGATATTAGGGGTTGACAGGCTGGGATTCCATTCCCCAATTCCACCACTTGCTATGTTACTATCAGTAGTTTTTAAAGTTATCTAAGTTTTAATGTTCTTCAGTAATAAAAGAAGGATATTATTATCACTATATATTTCATAGTGTTATAGGGATTGGATGAAATATTTAACAAGTACTTAGCACAATGCCTGGCATAAACCAAGTTATTGATAAGTCTCAGCTGTTCTTAACAACTACAATTAATTCTTAAAATCTGCATACAATTTTGTTTATAGCTATCCATGTATATAAATATATATGTACATATATGTGTATATATATGCATATATTCCTACCTGTGTTTGCTGGTACTAAACATAAAGTAGTGTAAATTATAAGGTTGCTAATGTTGAACATTAACATTCATTCATTATATTTTAAAACATGAAAATCTTACCTCTTCTAACAACTCATTTATGTAGTTGGTTAGGAAATATTCCTATATGAAAATGTTATGTTGACATTTTAAGTAGGTATTTATAGGTGTTTAACAGCACTGATCACAAGGCCAATTTTTAGGCTAATGGTGGACTTAACACCATTTGGTAACACAAATGGCATTAACTGCATAGTAAAAAAACCCCTGGGTATTGTAGTCATCTGTTCTGTGTGAGATGGTAAGTCTTCTCCAAGGAATATCACTGGCCACAGTATTTTAACATATTAAAGTCTGTCACTTTTCACACAGAAAATTATTTTTTAACATTAAAGATAATAAAACAATGCAGAATTTCAAAAGAAGCTATACAATTAAAAAATTGCTATATTGCATATTATTATCTTCAAAGCAGTTGCTTAGTTATCAGATAACGGCATACTGTCTTACTCTCCTCTTGTTGCTGGGACAAATACCTGACACCCAAAATGAGGGAAGGAGAGGTTTATTTAACTCACAGTTTGTGGAGATTTCAGTGCATACTCATCTGGGTCCAAGGCGGAGCGGCACATGGCAGACAGCAACCTTTCATGGCTATGGCAAAGAGCAAGAGAAGAAAATGGAGGAATAGCAGCACAAAGGTTATAGAGAGGAAGTCTGTCTCTCTGTCCCACTTATGTTACATTCAGGCTATTCACCTCAGGCTGGGGGAACTACTCACACCCTTAATCCCAGCAGTAGTAAAATTTACAATCCCAGTAAAACTTAAAATCATGAGTTAATCTCAAACTCTAGAAGAACCCACCCCATGACTGCCTGAGGCTTTGGGGGGGCGGGGGGGGCAACTGGATACAAACCATAACACATGCAAAATTAATCAAGCAATATAAACACTAACTGTTCCTTTCAGTGAACTAATAGAAATTAGTAGTACAATTATCACAGGAAATTCTGACTGTACAATATAGTATAGTTAGCTTGTTTCTTCTGTATCTTTAAAAGAATATTAGTAAAGGGGACTATTTAGAAGAAAACCAAGCTTGTGTAAGGCTTGGAAATCTACTGTCTTGTTGTGTGTTAGAGAAACTAGGCATTTGAGCTAGAGAGGGTAAGAAGATTTAATGGAGATGTGGTAGTGGTCTTCAGATAAGTTGATCAAGTGAAAGAGGACAAAAATGGCACCTTGTTATTTACTGAGAAAAATTAAAAATAAATAAGTGGTGGTAAAGTATGTCATAGTCTTAGCATTAGTCAAATTAACCAGTATATGCAAAGTACCTAACAATCTCAGGTACCAATGAACTGATTCTCTTTTCCAAGATATCATAGCTTGTCAAGGGTAGATCAAACTCGATGTTTTCTGACTGAAAGCTAAAATATTGCTGTTTTTCACTGTATATCTCTGTGATATTTCATGGAATTTAGTTCAGCTGCTTGGTAAAAGGCGAAAGATTTATACATTCTGAAGAGAAGCTATAATATTTAGAAACCTGAACTGTTGAGTCCAAGTGAAAGCATCTATTTTTCTGTGCACAAGTTTGTTTCATTCAGTTCTAGAACCACATGGGGTACTATTGTTGGCTGTGTAACTTCCAGTTAAGGCTGTTGATTGAGCAGGAGATACAGCTTGTAGAGAATTCTCATCATTTATGAAAAAAAGCTTCAGGGTGTTTCCTTTCACCATAAATCAGTAGTACCATTCTTGTACAAGAAGGATAGCATTCTGACTTTAGTTAAGGTGTGAAAATTCCCCCCTTAGCACTATATTCATGGATGTAATGTGTTCTCTACATTAGTATAAGTAAATTTAGAAGCTTACATCTAATAGAACTGAAAAGATGGATTTTGAAATTTCATTGCAGAGTTCAAATCAAATGCACAAAAAGAATGAAGGCATGTGCTACAGTAAACTATAGGTATATGCAGGGAGGCAGAGGGAGACTTCGTCAAGATAAATGTGTAGGTTACTTAAGTTGCTTTGCAACAAGTATCCTTGATTATGAGGTTCAGTGACAAGGGTGGTGTCAGTCCAGGGTTGAAGAGGCTACTGCTCAGTAGATGTCCTTGCCTCACAGAGTTATTTTTAATGTTATATAAAGTAAAGGCCTATATTGAAAGTTATCGTTTGGGCAAAGTCTCTTGTCACAGTTCTTGTCGTCCAACATTCATGGGTAACATCCCTTCCTACCTGGCCTTCCATCTTTATTTATTTTGTTAGCCATTTGTCATAAGTAACTCCATTTTTACTTTAATAACTTTTGAATGGATGTTATGATTTGCAGTCTGTGGAGCTCCCTGCTTTAAGGAATTTATTGCTAATTATATCTTTCTCCATGTTTCTATGCAGAAAATTGCAAAGTGAAAATTTTCTTCCCTATTTCAAATACCCTTGAGGCTGAACCAAATATCTGATGGCAGAATGAAGGTCCACATTCTCTGCATAGAAATGCCTCATCTGGCCAGTGTGGGTATAATCCCTGTGCATTTAGATCAGGAGGGTTGTTACCAGTGTCATTTACAGAGTTGTTGGTTTAAAAATTAGTGTATGCTGAGCTGACAATGTGAAAACCCAAAACATAAACTTGTCAAAGAAATGAAGCTTGGTACCAGGGCTAGAACCCGGATCCCTGTGCTTGGCCAGGCAGGAGCTTAGACCAGTGAGCTACCTCCCCAGCCCTGACTTTTTATATTTTTGTTATGACATTAAAAGATGACACACAGGTTGGACACGCCTACATGGGAGCCCCTTACAGCACACAAGTTATGGCCTGGTTCAGGCAGCATTCTTCTGTATATGCTTCCCCACACACTCCTGTGCCTGGGGGTTCTTACTATGACAAGGAATCATTTGCTAGCCCAGTGGGTTGCAAGCATAGACTTGCGGACACTTTGATGTTATTCCAAAGACAGGAGTCAGCCAATGGAATTGGCATCAGATTTCTTCAGACGTCAAGGTGAGAGCTCAGAGAAGGTTGTAGACTCACATTTGATTTCCACATCCATCTTTTCCCTGCAAATTAAATTATTAATTTTCCCACATGTTTTTTTGTTTAATGAGAGAGGGGTATGTATGTGTACAAACAAAACATCACAGCAGGGGCTCTTGAACTTTCTAGGCAAGCTAAAGGGTGAAGCAGTCACACACAACTATCTTGCTACAGTCTGTGTCATTTGCAAAAGTCTAACGGGCTGTTGGCATCACGAGCACAGTAGATGGAGACTCCAGTGCACCTCCCCACACACATATCCAAAGATGAAAGCTCCTTTTATGAATACAGAGGAAAGATCAAAAGTAGAAAAAATAATGGCATTTAAAATGCACATGAGAAATGCAGCATTATAATGTGATTGTTTTTCTAGGTTCCATTAGAGTCTTGCTACTTTCTGAGACAACACAGTGTTGGCTGATTACTTTTCCATGTTTGAGATAATAAATACAGCAACATGATTTTTATGTTTGTTCCCATTTGAGTTCTACAAATCTGGCTTTTCCAACTCTTAACAGAAATATCTCACTAAATGTAGGATTTTTTTCTTTTTTCTTTTTATTACTTTTAGTAAGAAATAACAATGTGACAGTTTCAAAACACATTAGTAGTACATTTCAATATTTTATATAGTGTATATTGCTGTCCTATTAGTTATACAGAGCACAGGGTGTAAATGTTATAATTTTTCAAATCATTAACGGTACAACCAAATTTCTTCTCATTGAACTAAGAGAAAGTAGTTGTATACATAATCCAATATTCGATAATCACAGTGGGTTATTGGTAAAACTGGCAATGTTGGAAGCTGTTGATTTAAGCGTTTTATAGCTCAGCATTCTAATCTAGCTTTCCGATATTTTTTTCTTTTTCTGATGTCTCTGAGTACAGTGGCTAGTTCTTATTTGATAAAAACACTGTATATAACCATATAGATTATGATCAAAAGTATTTAAACATGAAAATTTTACATGCCAGCCTCAGTTTTTTTAAGAACCATTAAACATTTTTTCTGGTTTTATTTCATGCTATTTGAATGTTGGAATTACTGCCAACTCTGGAGAAACATCATTACTATATCTGTATTCTAGAGTATTGAGTTCATAACCATATGACAGAAACACATTCTACTGTAATGATAACAAAGGACTTAAGATTGTTATTTTAAACATTTGTTACTGCTTACCTTTGTTTTATAAATGTCAATATATTTTTTGAGGATGTAAAGTTCATCTTTGTCAACAAGTGGCAGTGATGCATCCATTTACTAAAATTAAATGTAAACTTTAAAGTTGAGTTAAACAAGGAGTCTATTTCAGTGATACTTAAAAACTGTCACTAACTGCTAGATGAAGAACCTGTTACCTCTATTGGCCTCCAGTCACAACTCCCTGAATAGTTAGTCCAGTGAAAAACCACATTTTTTTCTGATTTATTACACAGCCTCACCTTCCTTTTAAAAATTTGTATTGTTCAGAATTCCTTGTGAAAAGCAGAGTGATATGTTTGACCATGTTGCAGGTTTCATGTTACTAAATTATTCACAATACAGTATATAATGTGTCAGTTTATGACACTTGTTTGAAAATTAAGGGAATAAAAATCTGTTTATAAAGAGAAAAATTACCTTAAACTGTCTTATTTACTATATCTAAGTAATTTACAAAGAAAAAATAACCCAGAAGTTCCTACCCCACGTAACTTGGACAGAAGGGGACAGTCTGGGAAGGAAAACCACACAGCATCAACTGTCAAAATCAACTATAGTTTCTGAAAAAGAGGAGCAAGTTCTTATTCCCTTATTTTAAAAAAATTTAAAACAGCATTTTCTTTTGTGGAAAATTGGTTTGCCTTTTATATTTCTGTACATTTGGGGTACATTTGGGGTTTTTGCTATGTAAACACAATTATATGTACATCTATTTATACAGCCTGTGGGCATTTATTAGCTGGTTTTGCTTGCATTTCATTAAAGATATTTGGCCTTAATCATTTTATAATTTCATAGGATAAGTGTTATGAAAATCTGCTTATTCTCGTGTAAATACGTGAAATTAAAATCTCTAGAAAAACAGATAGTAAAACCATTGGCTGGCTTGGAATAAACTTTTGCTAAATCTCAATATAGTTTATTGAAACTACCATGTTGGCTCTGCTTTGAACTGTGGACTCATTTTTCACGTTCTGTTTCAGAGGAGCCCTCTGCTGGACAGCTCTATATGATATTACATGCACACACACATATTTATATATGATTTATAGGCTATAGTTAATATAACCCAAGAGCCATTTGTGATTGAAACTCTATCGTTGCAAATTGAATGCATCACTGAAACCTGTTTTGTCATCACTTTTTCATATTTAATGAATACACAATTGTCTAAAAATAAAATGTTCATCCTTAAAGTTTACTGTAAATCACTGTACATCAGCATATTCCCACACATGAGATAATCGTACTAAATTAGCATTCATTACCAATAATTTTAGTAATGAATTATTCAGCTGATATGCAATTATCACACACATTTCTAAAGCAATTACTTTATTACATAGGTATTCCAGTGTCATTGATTTTACTTTTCTGCATGACATATGTAAATGTAAGAAATTTTTGCATCTACCATACTTTAAAGTGCAAGGGGTTTAAAATTTTGATTTGTTCAGTGTCATCAGGTTGTGAGAGTATACTGTTGATATTAACTGCATTTCAAGAAAACTTGCAAATGTCAGAAAATTGCTGTGATAAAATAAGGTGAATAAAACCCCGCAGAAAACCACAATTGTGAAATTATAGAAATGTGATATTTTTTCTGAGAAATTTATCTGAAGGCTCATATCCTCAACAATTATATTTTAAAGCTGCTATCATTCTAAGGCAAAATAAGCAGTAACTTCTTCTTAGAGCCCCATCTGCATTTAGCCTTGGATACGAAACAGTCTAGTGGCAAAGGCAAATCTTCCAGTAATAGCAAGTAGCCTGCTGTGGCATGCCTGCCTTGGGTTCGTCAACACTGGGCTGGGGAAACCACATAGCATCAAGAAACAGATGCTGGGCCCGGCAGAATGGCTCAGTGGTCTAAAGCGCCTGCTTGGGAAAGCTTGGGTGGCTTCAGGGACCGCGGTTCGATCCCGGGCACCACATGTTGCACCAGCCCTGCCCTCAGGGCGGGCTGAGCCGGCCATAAAAATGAGTGAATAAACAAGCAAAGGTTGTGAAACCATAAATAAATAAATAAATAAATAAATCTTAAAAAAAAAAAAAAAAGAAACAGATGCCATTATTGAACCCAGAAGAACTGAGTTCTGCCCCGATGTCTCTGAAATACTTCACGTTTAAGAGAGGAAATGCTAAAGCCATTTTTTAATGTTGCAATGTGGGCTAGTGGCATCTCATCTGCCCCTATGAAACATACTTGAGGAATGTTTTTCAAACATGTGAAAGCAAACTGCTTCAGTTCCTAGGGAAAATTTTCATTACTTTTGTTACTACTGAGGCAGGGGCCAATATTGCTGACCTTTATAAGTAATGAATTAAGTATAAGGAAACAGAGTCATGAATAGCATAGTAGGAGTTCCAGACAATACTTTATTTTTAAGAATTTGGATTAAGATTTATTTCTAAGTTGAAGCTTGAAAATAACCCCTTTTCTCAAAAACTGCCTGATAGGAGACATTAAAATTTTATTCAGTACAAGCATAATATGTTCAAAGTGAAAAGAAATTATTGTTTTGGAAAAGTTCAGTAGTTATTTTTAGAAAGAATTTTCACATTTAAGAATAAAATAGAATGAGTTATGGTATGAACTGGAAAACAGTTGTTAGATCATTTGCTTCTTTTCTGTGTCTATTAAATTATTCACCCATTAAAATCCAAATTCATTCAAACTGATTGGTTTTTGAACAGTTTTCAAAACATGGCATGTGCAGTTTTTGGTGCTTTATGTATACGGATTTTCTTTATAGAAATGCAGAGAAGTACCCCAAATATAGTCTGAGTTGAATGACCTTTTTGAATAATAACAGATCACTCATTCCACCAGTGGCAAACTAAAATATTCTTTGGTAGATGGTGAATCAACATAGAATCTCCGTGGAAGGAAAACTATCAGTGTGAAGCCATTGATACAAATAGTTTATTTATTTTGAGGATTGCAGAAGGAATGAGATGGGAACCTATTGCGTAGTAACAAAATGTTATCAATGTCAAAATAAATACTCACTGAATGAAGAATGTTAAATTCACTTGTCCTGATACTAAGATTTATGCTAAAGTTTTAAGTATGATATGAACAGAAACACATTAATTTTTTTGCATTCAGAAACATGTATTTAACATCCAATTATGTAACCAATGTTCTTTTGAATGCTCTGAGGGATATTATGAAGAATAAAACTCATTGTTGACCTTTAAGGATCTTATGAAGAAGAAAACATAAATTACTATCATTAATAAGTCCCAGCTATGTGGGGCAGAGCATTATGGGATAATATCAGCCTGGGAGGCTTCATGGAGGTTGTAGATCTTTAATCATACCTATCGTACAAGCATTAAGAATGTAGATGGGCACATTGCATTTACAAATGGCTGTACTTACAGGGTCTCCCCAATATGTATCCACTGTGAAGTCCCATCTTTCATTACCTATCCATTATCATCAGTGGATGAGGCTGCACACTTAAGAGAGTGAGTCATAGAGCAAAATCTGGGCAAACAAGGTTTGGGAAAAAGCCTTAGGTTTTATGAGCCTAGGCAGTCAGCGTGAGTATCTGGAAATTGTCATTTTAAATTTTTTAATAAAATTTCTTTTAAAAAGAAACTAATGTTGCCATTATTTTAAATTTGTATAACTGAAATGTTTTAGAATAATCCTGTACGTAAGATCTTAGTTAAGAATTCACGAATTTCACTTGGCTGGCAAGCGCAAGGTCCTGAGTTCAATCCCTGGTACTGCAAAAATGCATAAATAAACAAACAAATAAATAAATATCCTTCTTTAGCCAGGCATGGTGGCATACACCTGAAATTCAAGCACTTGGGAGGCTGAGGCAGGAGGATCACTGCAAGTTCAAGACCAGCCTAGACAACAAAAGTGAGCTCATGGCCAGCCTACATTGCATAGCAAGACCCTGTCTCAAAAAGACAAAAAAAAAATAAAAAATAAAAAAAAATAAAAAATAGGATTTTATGAAGTCTTACATTTGATACTTTTAAGAAGATCTATTCATTTGTAAAATAAATTATATAATTTCCAACTTAAATACATAAGTGGTACCATAGCGTTCTGGATTTATATCAAATCAAATGTTTGAATTCTTCATCAATATTAGAGTTAAATGAATATTAAATATTGGCTAATACAGTGTTGATATGCTTGCAGCTTCTAAGCAACAGTTTAGGGCAGTGCTGACACAACATAAATTGGATTTTTCCCCCAAGTGAAAATGTAGGTAAATGTTAAAAAATTAGTATGAGTAATCTTATTAATAAACATGTTTAAACTTATGGGCCCAATATGTCTTCTTCCTTTTAATGTATATAATTGATAGTGTGTAGAATGTTACAATTCCAAGTCTCAAAACCATCTTCATTGCCATCATATACTTCCATGAAGAGAGCAATTCTGCCCTCTCTTCTTTATTTCCCACAGAGCAGAATCCCTAAGGGCTCACATGTATGACAAGAGATCTAATAAGGGGCCACTATGTCCCAAAGAAACTACTGGTGCCCCTGACTATAATTCTATAATAGATCCAATGACTCTCAGAAGAGAAGACAGGTGTAGTTGTCAGAGCCACATATCCCTTTGCAAATTTCTCAGATATACAAATTTCAGACTACCTTTGGTTGAGTCTTCTTAGCCAGATGAAAAATGTAAACAAAACATGAATAACTCTTTAGGGACATTATGGACCATCACACCAGCAAGCCTAAAGTTGTACAGGGGTTGGATACACCTTTTACCTCTGAGTAAGATGAACTAACTAATCACTGATATGAGCTTTAAGAAATGCTTCAACAGGCACACACATTTATTAATGCATATTAGTCAGTTAAGGAGATCAAAGGTTAACTGTGATATATTTCAACATACTTTGAAACTCTTGGAGTTAATGCCTTGAACATATTAACAGCTTATTTGAATGACCATGGGATGTGCACATCAGTATTTTGAATCACAGAAATATTAACTAGAACTATAGATCCACTGCTCCTGAAACTCCTACCCAGACTTATTGTCTTCATCTTTTATCATTACTTTTAAGATTCTGGAAAAGAACCTGCTGTTTTTACAAAGCAGTGTTTCAAGCGCTGCCTGCATTCTGTATCCATGTTCCTCAAAGGTCAGTGTATGTATTTAAATTCCCCAGGATATCCAAGCATGGCTGCATATTTTCGTCCAATTTTCAGCCTTTTTCATCAGTGTAAACAATTAATTTTTCTGAATAAATATGTATATTTGGTTCAGATACCCTTGAGGCTCTCAGGGCACAATTCAGATGCATAGATGGAAACTGCTCGACTAACTTGTCACTAGTTAGAAATCTGAGAAAAGAAGAACGTTGATTTTTTTTTTGATTATGAAAAACAACTCTTCCTTATTGAAATTCTAGCTGTTATGCCTTTATTTCCTATTTTCATTTTGAGACTGGTTCTGGCTCAGACTAACCCTGCATTTTTTTTCTAGCAGATTAGTCAAAGACTTGTTTAAAACCATCTGATCGGAAGGAAAATATTCAACCAGTAGCTTCCTCTAGTGGTGCTGATGGCTCACAAGCCTGGGGCTTTATGCCATTGCATGGCCACAGGACTTAGATGACCGATACATGTTCTTGTCACCTATTTCTATTATTCAGAGCTCTATCAGATGATATAAGAAGTTTGTATTTTGTATTACATCTTCTAATTAGTTGATCACATCAGTAATCTATTGGAAGAACTGGTTTTTAAAAATTCACAAATTCAAAGATTTCTAATGAAGACATTTCAGTCACTGTAGATCCTACTTCTTTAACCGTGCCTGTTTAGAGAAGAAAAGTTACTTGATATATCTGAGGCCATAGAGAAAGAACATGATTTATAATTGAAACCCTTGGTCCCTAAGCTTTTATCCACTTAATCGTTTTCTACCATTTGGAATCTACAATAGAGTATTCAACAAATCCAATTGACTGTCCCAAATAGAGTGGCCTTTAATCTTTGCACAAGATTGATAAAGAGGAGAGGCCCTTATTGAACTAGAACAAATAGCCTTTCCCTTTGAGAGGACAATCACATTGGGACTGAGCTAGGTTGAAGAAGAAAAAGTGGCATAATTTGACTTTAAGGCTACTCAATGATCCAAAAACTTTATATATTTGTAACCAACGTAAACAAAGCCAAACTGACATAAAGATGCAGTATATTCATGTAGCTTTGCAAAAATGAAGCCTGCATCTGGGGACTCTTCTGTCCCAGTGGCAGGTATGGCAGGAAGAAATGGGTGTTCGAGGACCGAGAGAAAATAGCAGATATAGGCCATAATCCATGTATGCTTCAAGGATGCCTAAACATAGGCATCCCCTCTAATCCCAGCATTCTTTCTACTTTTTGTTCAAGTATTTATTTGCAGGAATTGTGTAATGAATATATAAAAGAATAAAATTATCTAGAAGTCACTGACATGCTGAAAATACAGTGTAGCACATTGGGCAATAAAACATGGATGTCAGTCAAATTAATATAGAAATTGTCCTGAAATTTAAAGAAGCACATAACTAGCAATGTGATTTCCTGTGAAGCTTTTGTTGGCTATTGAGCATAAAAAGTACATGATAAGATGATTTTGTGTGGAATTCTTGGTGGTTACTGAGCAGAGGAAAGACCAAATGCACTACAGTGACATAGATCATTTTCTTGCCCCATGTATGTTTTAGTAAAATAAAGCAGTACCCATGAGCAGTATTTCCATAGTGAAGGGAAAGGTAGGCTAAGTGCAGGGATGGTGTAGCTGAAAGAGGAGCTACTGCTGAGACTTACTTTTCCTTATAAAGGACAACTGTATAGGAGGGAAAAATGTGACATAGCAAGATTTCCCAGCATTTATACCGTTGTATACAAAATGAAATCTGTCTCACCAGATTTAACCAGGGACTTGAAAGTTATTAAAGAGTTGCTCAGAAAATCAGAGAAGTTCCTGAATGATAACTAAAGCTTTGCAGACTTGGGCTCTTGTGTTATGAATAACTCACTTGTAGTATTGTATTAGCAACGATTCTGCCAGCACAGGGCAGGCATCCAAAATCCATGCTCAGAGTCACTGGCTGGCCTGCCACTAATTTGTGGTCATCAATATAAGGTATAACCTTTCACCATCAATTTTCCCTTTAGGACAAAATACAAGGTAATCATTTGTACAGGGTATAAAAAATATTTTTCCCATTGCGTAATAGATTTCCCATTTGCGTAAAAGTGAAAGGTGCAGTCATTTTCTATGTATGCTTGTGTTTTGTCCTCCTAGTGAGCAATAGGTCTTAGCCTGTGTCACTGTCAATAACACATCTACCTTTGTGAGATTTTTTCAACACTAAGTATGATCACAATGCTAATGCTAAGATTGGATAAGTGAAATTATGCACTAAACTAGATTAAACTAGATTTCCACAGTTACTTTATTTTTAAACTTGCCCAAAATAATGAAACAAGAAATAATATCTTTAAAAATATTACAAATTCTTTCAAACAAATCCAAAGATTTCATACATTTTGTAATACATTTGCAAAGCAGCCTTTGTGAAATATGTAGGACCTTTGTAGGCATTGTTTATTTTACATAGTGGGTAAGAAAGCTACTATGGCCATGACCCTATAAAATGTATGACAAAAGGGAACATGCATTATTTTACATACTGAGATGTGATTTTCCTAAATAAGATCAGCAATCACCTGAGTGGTTAAGTTAAAATTACTTGCAGTGAACACACATGTAAAGGACGTGAGTTCCACTTCCCTGGGCTTGACCATGGTGATGTTGTGGGACAGCAAGTTGAGCTATGATCCTCAGATGATAATTTCTGCTCAAATTGTGATCCGATCACAACCAGTGAATCTTAAGGAGGAGTCCAAGTAATGAGAAATAAAAATTCTCAGGTAAGGATCTTTAATGAATCTTAGCATAATGTACTCAACAATTTAAAAATGAAAGAAACCTGCAGAATTCTCAGGCACTCAGTAATAGGAAGAGCAAGTCTATTCTAATGGAAGTTGAATTTGTTAACTGTTTCAAAGAGGTCAGAAACTAACCTGACTGAAAATTTTCCTCAATTTGTCACTGGTGAAGAAAGAAGATAAAAATGGAATATTAATTTACTATCACAATTAGGAACTCATGTGCTGAAAGATCTTTAAACAGCTGAATTTACTGCAGCTCATGAGGTCATTTGTAGAGAAGCCTAAGGCTTCAGACAGGAAAGGTGGTGCTCTGCCAGGCTTAGTTATACCAAGTTACGACCTGAAGATCACTGCGAACTTCAATATCTGCTGCAGGAGTTGCTGAATGTTGAAACCACATGGAACTTGTGAAATGACCCAGCACTTCTTCTTTCAAATGAGAACACTGGGCTTCAGGTCCTGAATATCCTGATTCAGGTCCTTTGTCACTGGCCTGTGTTCCCTTCTTGATGACACAGGTAGGTTGCTGAAATGCAGGGGCTCCACAGGGTCACTCAGGCCGGACTTGACGCATGAGTAGGTGAGGCAGAAGGTCCATGGCAAATTCTAGCATGCAGTTTGTTGTACCCCCTCCTAAGAATTCAGACTTTTCCAGAGTCTCATGCCACAGAAGATATTGACCGAGGTGGTTTAGGAAAATGCAGAATGATTAACTTCATACTAATTATTTCTTAGCTTAATAATTGATTTCACATATATGTTATAGTCCTAACTTTTGATCAGTTGAGTTTGAAACTATTATACTTTGTCTATGCTAAAGTATTAGTAGTTTATCAAAGAAGCACAAACAGGCTGGGTAAGGTGGTGTGTGCCTGTATTGCCAGCACACCAGAGGCTGAGGCAGAATGATTGCTGTAAGTTTAATGCCAGCATAGTGAACTCAGGACAGCCTAACCTACATAGTGAAACCCTGTCATAAAAAAGGCACAGATAGCTGTTATTTTTAATAGAAACACATCTTTTCTATTTATTAAAATGTTGCTCTACTATGCTAAAGTGAGTTTCCTTAAGTTTGTCATTGTTAAAGTTATACCACTACATCAGCATAAATTCATTTTAATGCTAGGATTCTGCCTGCCCTTTGCATCAGAAAGTTATGGAATAATGTTGGATAGTTATAAATTTACTTCACTTCTAGCTTTTTCACTCCTGGAACTGTTAATACTTTAAGGAAAAAAATAGAAAAATACAGTTATGTACATGTTTTATGTAAATATTTCTGTTGTAGAAATATAAATAAACCTACTTAGATACATTATGTTTCCTAATAGAAAGCTGTAGAGCTATTTCAGCAAAGTGTTTTACTATTTTACATTTTGGCCAGTATTTACTGTATATTCTGATATCAAAGAAGTAGCCTATGGCTGGCCAAATAGCCATGGTGGCCCCACCCCTACCCCCAGGGTGTGCTGAGAGAGAGATTGAGACTGAGTGTGGTGGCCTGAGCCTGTAGTCCCAGCTCTTGGGAGGCTATAAACAGGCAGATCACTATGAGTCTTATCTAGTACTGAGACCCTGAACACCCTGTAGACCCTTCCCTAAAAATACAAACAAACAAATAAACAACAACAAAAAAGCAGAGATATCTTGGTAGAATAAGTGCTTGCCTGGCAAGCATAAGGGCCTGAGTTCAATACCCAGTTCTGAAAAAACAAAAAAAAAAAAGGAAGGGAGGGGAAGGGAGGGAGGAAGAAAGAAAGAAAGGAAAGAAGGAAGAAAGGAGGGAGGGAGGTAGGGAGAAGAAGAAGCCTAAAGAGTAGAAAAGAAAGCTGTCTGTCCAGTTATTACTTCCAATATAAGAATCCCACCATTCAGTGCTGGCAAGATGGCTCAGAGGTCTAAAGCTCCTGCTTAGGAAAGCTTAGGCAACCACAAGGACCATGGTTTGATCCCTGGCACCACATGTTGCACCAACCCCACCCCTACGGCAGCTGAGCTGGCCATAAAAAAAAAAGAATCCCACTCAAAACATTCTTGATAGAAATCACACATTTTTCAGATATTTCTTAGGTATTCCATCCTCTTATTGTAATGTTCTTATTTAAAATTTAGAATCATTTTCTTTTTAGCTTTCACTTTTTAAATTTTAGGTTGCCTTCTTAACCAATTTTTTTTTTTTTTTTTTTTTTTGTCTAAGAGCTGTCTTCCACATAGTTCTTAAATTCTTTTGTGACTCTTCAAATGGTGCACTTTGTAGATTTCTCAAAGTACTCACTGTGAAACGTGGCGCTACGTAGTGTTGTGGTCCTAGAACAGAAACAAGAGGGAGAGCTAAATCCCTTGATCTGAAAATTTCCACCTAAAAATGACTTAAAAGTCACACTAGTGTTTAGCAACTACTTCATCTTTGAGTTTTCTCAAGTTTTGGTCAATAAAGAGTTCAAGATCCATCGCAAGAACCATGATCGAGTTAGATTTTTCTATCTTACACTTAGGGGAATGACTTGAAAGGACTTCTACCTTCTGTTGATTTTAAATTCACTGTTTTTTTTCAACATACTTTTTAAGCTGTAGAAACATACTTGTTGCTTTAACTCTCCTGAGGGTTCTCCCTCTGAACTACGTTTCATTTGTACATTGGAGTGCCTTTATGAGGACATAGTTAAAAATAAAGAATGATTCAGGACAATAAAATGACAAACCAGTAGAAGAGCAATTTTTGTAGGATAACATGTTTTCCATCAGTTAACGCCAAATTCAGTTCTAATTATGACTCCAATTAATTATATTTTGCCTGCAGAGTCTTCTTGGGTTTCAAATCCATCAAATGTGATGCTGAAAATCCCTTTATCCTTAGAGGAATTATTTGGTTATACATAATACAATGCTACTGAGGAGGATTAGCTCATCAAAACCTGTAGTGTGTGCTAGTTGGCTGTCAGTTATCACTGGCCTCCTTAAATGTCTAATCACTAATTATCTTGAATACAATGTTACCAGCTATAGTACTATATCTTGAGGTTACAGTTTGCTCATACTGTGCAACTAGCACATATGTATTATGGTATGTTTGTATATTTTCTTTTTATTTGAAGTAGAAAATTATAAATATGAATACACATATATAGATATATGAGATACACAGTCATGTCACTTCCTTTGTTCTTTTTTTGATGGTATTGACCTTCTAACAATACTTTACACTTTTTAAATATTCTCACCTTTATAAGGAATCTAGAAAGAAAAATTATAGTTCCCTCTTTGCCCCTTATGGTAAAATAGGCAGCAAGCAATGAGATGACTAAAACTCTTACCTATCCCATGTCACTGATGCCTTCAGACTCGTGCCATAGGAGAGGAGTGACTGCATGTATGTTCATGCTTATGCTAACTGTAGAAGAGTTTATAAGCTCAAGATCATTCTACACTCTAGCTTCTCTCTTATTTTAGTGCCATGCCATTTTTAAAACTCATCCTACTTACTGTGTCTTCTTTGACATTTTACATATCCTTTTAGTATCTGCCTTAATAAACTTATTTCCAGCTTAGCTGTTTCCATTTATTTTGATGTCTCTCACTTCTGTACCTCCTCATGTGGATCATTATAACAGTGCCTTATCTTCTAGTATCTCCCAGTCACCTTGAGAAATATTATATTGTAGAATCTCTAGTCAGGAAAATCACGTATACTTACTAAATATATTTACTCTGACTTTGTGTATCTAAAACCCTGGACACATAGTGGAGGTTATGCAACCTCTCCTTCTTTATGAAAAATGGTTACAGTGTAATGTCATAGCTTTTTCTCAAAATTCTTGCCACTGTCTCATCAATGTTCCTCCTTTTGTCCAAAAGAAAACAATCTAGGGGTGCAAACATGCAGAAGTCATGTCAGCAGTGGTGAATGAAAGAGGCTGCTAAGCCTGGAGAAAAGAGAAAGTCTGAAGGAGTGAGGTAACTCTCTCCAAATAGTTAAGGTGCTGATTGAGGGAAAATGAGAGGTCAAGATCTGTGTGGAATGACCCAGCTCATGATAGCTGACACCAGAATGCTTCAGGATTGTTGGGGCCATGGCACGGCTGGGTCTGCATGGCTGGGGCTCATGTGTGAGGCTGAGAGCTGCAGTTCCTCAGAGATTCCATGGCTTTCCTGCTGAATGTTTTATATCTTGTTTAAAAGAGATTGAAGGTAACACTATGAAAATCGGTGCACGTCTCTTCATATTTCTTCTTTTTCTTTCTGAAAGTTGAAATGCCATAAGGCAGGAATTTATCAGATGCTCTGCTCTTAGGTGAGTGATACTCCCTACAGATACTCCAATCGCTTCAGTTCCCCCATCACCATGTTATCGTTCTAGTACTTAATCTGATCATCTGCTTTTGGAAATCACCCTCCTTATCCCCATCTGTCATCTGTAATCTCCCACAGCAACTTCAATTTATGCTTTACTTAAGCCAAATAAATGGTGTTTCTGTCTTCTAGGGTTTTTCCCCTCAGGTGTTATTTTTGTTGTTTGTCCTAAGCAGACTGTACTCTCCCTCCTGTTTTTGTTAGTTATATTCTTTTGATCAGCACATGGCCTTTATCAGCCCTCTCCAATGCATGCATCACGTCTTTCTGAGTCTGGTGTATTATGTCATTCTGCTCAATTATGTGTGTTAAATCATATTTTGTACACTGAAATTCCCATTTTATTTTGTTTCATTGTCTATGTTTTACATTTATAACTTTATTGTTTTATTTATTTTGTACAGGGTCTCACTATGCAGTTCAGATTCATAGTGATCCTCCTATCTCCACATCCCCACCTTTGGGGTTCCTGGCATGCACCAGTATGCCTGGCTTTGGTGGCTGGCACAGCACGGCTAGGGTTCCAGGGCCAGCACAGCCTGTGATACTGGGGATCAAACTCGGGTCCTTGCACTTGCCAGGCAGGTGCTTAGACTATCATAGTACCTCCCCAACCCCTATGCTTTACATTTTACTTCATATACTTCTAAAACAATACATATCGGCAGCAAAACTTCTGTTACTTCATCTTTCTGAAACTCACTGTCTTTTCATCTTGTATTGACTCTTACATGGGCCCCACAAATCTCCCGTGTACCTCCAACTTCTCACACATTTCCTTCTCTTTATTTTTAAAATATTCCTCCAGTCGAACCAGAAAAAA
This sequence comes from Myocastor coypus, assembly GCA_004027025.1. Classification (NCBI taxonomy): domain Eukaryota; kingdom Metazoa; phylum Chordata; class Mammalia; order Rodentia; family Myocastoridae; genus Myocastor; species Myocastor coypus. Next base: position 8,035 of record PVJA010028660.1, on the reverse strand, counting down.
CAACTTATAATTCAGTTATATGACTAAAAAACATATTTCTAATTTAAAAAATTGTTCTCCCAACCAGGGTTTTCATACTAAGTTTATAACCCCAAAGATAATATTCCCCCAAGACTTCTAGTTTTAGAGTTTCTAGAGGAAACTTTCTAGAGGAACTTGTACTATATATATATATATAGTACAACGTCTCACTACATAGATCAAACTCATAGTAATCCTCCTATTTTCAGCCTCCCAAGCACTGAGATTACAGGTGTGTACCACCACACCCAGCACCCCATGGGTGGGCCTGGGGATTGAACCCCAGCTGCTGTGTTCTGCCTAAGCTGGTGTTTTAGTCCGCTGAACTATCTGATGTCCCTTGAAGCATTGAAAAGGCTGCCATATATTCCTTTTTTTTTTAAAGAATTTTTTATTTTATTTTATTTTCTTGTTTCAGAACTTTTGTCTGTTTATTTTTTGTGGCCAGCTCAGTCTGCCATGAGGGCAGGGCTGGCACAGCATGTGGTACCAGGGATCGAACCACAGTCCCTGCAGCCGCCTGAGCTTTCCTAAGCAGGTGCTTTAGACCACTGAGCCATCCTGCCAGGCCCCAAGGCTGCCATATATTCTTATTTCAATCAACAGTAGTGAATAGGAGTTTGCAGGTTCAGTGGCGCATCCTGTTCAGAAACAATGAATTTTATTAGCCATTCCACAATCCTCTAGAGACAGCAGACACTGCCCAGCACTTCTCCCTGGGTAAAGATCTATGCCTCTCCTTTGGATAAAAGATGGTGCACTTTCTTTAGAAAATCCAAATTCACCATTTAGAGGGGAATTCTAGTTGTAGGCTTTATGTGTGTGGTGGAATACAGTTTTCTCTGCTTCCCCAATGATAGCTTCTAATCTCCTGATACCTCATTTCATTCAGTATCAATACCACTGAAATATATTTCTTCCAGTTTTCGTCTTGGATTATTTTTCCCATCTCCTCTAGGAACTTTTCATCCTTTCTAATAAGGTAGGGGATACACAGATTTTCCTTGGAATCTTCCGTATTTTTTCTAGACAATTTTTTCTTATTCATTGCTCAGACAAGATGGGAAAAATCATGTTATCAGTGTTAACAGAAAATTCTTGATTTGAAGGTTAGTTTCTATTAAGTCACCTTTGAACCTTTTTTTGTCCTTAAATACTACTGATTTATTGCCTACAGAATTTACTGTCTAAATTGTTCATGATATTATATAAATTCTGTTAAGTTTTCTGTAACTTTTATTATTGAAGACAAAATCTGTAGGCCGATCCATACAGGATCTGGTCCATGCTGAAAAATGAAGCACTAAAATTTTCCATGCTAATGAATATTTTCTAATATTGTAAATATTGTTTGAGACTTACAGAATCTCATTAGCCAATACAACAACATTTGTACATCACCATTGATTGTGTGGTACCTCTTGCACATATTTAGTGAGTAATATATGTGCTAGACATTTTTCTAACTGAAAAGATAAGCCAAAAAGCATGTATCTTCATTTAAAGGGGCGCAAAAACTCCTGGGAAATAGATGGGTTCATAACAATCAAGGATGCTAATTATTGTTGCTTTGGCATATACAAAAAAATTGAGATCTAAAGTTTGATGGTAGTGATATAATCCTTGTAAGAGGAAAAAACTATTAAGCTGAACATTAATGAGTGGGTAAGATGTCAAATGAACAGGAAATTTCCAAATTTAAAAAGTGCAAAGTCCTAGAAATACAAACTAGACAGCATTATTTTCCTCTTTCTTTCTTTCTTTCTTTCTTTCTTTCTTTCTTTCTTCCTTCCTTCCTTCCTTCCTTCCTTTTTGACAGGATCTCACTATGCAACTCAGCCTCCCCAGTGCTAGGATTACAGTCGAGAATGTACCACCATGCCTGGTTTTGGGGGCCAGAACTGCCTGTGGTAATGGGGATCAAACTCAGGCCCTTGCACTTGCCAGGCAGGTGCTTAACTCACTGAGCTACCTCCCTGGCTCCAAAGCACAGCATTCCATAGCTATTGTATATCCTGTATTTTGTGCTGTGGTGTGTGTGTGTGTGTGTGTGTGTGTGTGTGTGTGTGTGTGCATGCACGCGCGCGTGTGTGTGTGTGTGTGTGTGTGTGTGTGTGTGTGTGTGTGTGAAAGAACTGTATATTAACATAAACTGATAAGACCTCACGGTATATTAAGATATTTGACGTTTTTATTTTAGCTAGTGATTATGTTCAGTTTAGAATTGCAATTACAGGTGAAGGAGGATTTTATAAATTGAAAATAAGATGAACAAAGAAGAAAGAGAGAATGGTAAAGTCCTGCAACTAAGGTAGAAACATTGAAAATAGAAAAAATGGATTTGACTTTACATTTAGGAAGCAGAAGAGATTGGCTTTGGGAGTAGATATTCATGTGGAACAAAGAACAGTCTGTCTCGATCATGTCTCGTCAGAATACTTGAATAGATGTGAGAATAATAACAATGAATTGTGGAGGAGATGGTGTAACAAAGGGATCAATTGAGGTGGGCAAAGGATTAATTCAGTTGGAGAGCTGGACATTGAAGTGTCCTTGAGACATGCAGATGCATAGGAGCTCTTTAGGTTTTGAAGCGTAGGAGGTTTAGAGATAACAGATATGCCCAGCATGTACATTTGTGTAGACTAGTAAAAATCATGAGGATGGGTGAAATTGTCCAAGAAAAACAACACAAAGATTTTAGGGCAAGAAAATCTAAGCCCAAGACTCCTAGGGAAGTCCATGGTTTCAGAAGAAAGCAGAGCTTATAACTGGGTAGAAAAGGAGAAGGATGAAACAAGCATCTGAAGAGGGCATTGATGTTTTGCAGAGGCAGGTGAAATGGCAATTTATCAGAACCATGTGGAAGAACAGCTGTGAGCAAAATTTCTGCTGAGAACCAATAATGGCTTAGGGAGCATCTAGTGTCTCACCTTATGCAATGATGTAGAAGGCTGCAGTTGTCTTCACTACTACAATTATTTTTCTGGCTATCCTTGTTCCTATTTGACAAGATCATGTCAAATTCAGAGATTATCTTTCAAGGAGAAATTCTACTTACAACAAACTTTTAGAGACCTGCAATCCTAATGGAGACCACCTTTTCATGATTGTCTGAATCCATGATAAAAATGCCAAAAAGCCCGAGGCAAGGATCAAACATTGCTGCAAGTGGTTGCCCCCCTTCCAAACCTCTGCACAGATGTGCCTGAAAAACTAACAACATCTAAGCATCTGGCCTGGCTTGGTCAGCAGAGCCTCTAAGTGAGCAGGCCAAAACCTGTCGTCAGCAGATCAGCCCAGCCCCAGAGAAACCTGAAATGAATGATTAGAAAGAGGAAATCCTAACATGTCTGTGGCCCAAGTAATTAGCCATTGAAATAAAAATAGGAGGAGGAAGAGGAGGAGGAGGAAGAGGAGGGGAAGGGAAAGGGAGATGATGAATGAAAGAAAAACATTTCAAAAGCAATGCTAGATACCCAAAGAGCGCTGACCATCGTACCTCTACTCAGGCCTAAAGGAAAAAATAGGGTTAACTGGGACAGAGACCACAAGAGAGCTGGATAGTGTGCATATTTACTCTAAAGATGAGACAGAGTCATAGAATGTAGTTTGGCTTCAGATGTCTTTCCCAACTCCACTCAATATTTGGAGAGTTTTCTGAGTTTATGGAATGACCTGTGTCTTAGGGTAGACATCAGCAAACTATATCCCAGTGGCTAAATCCATCCCTCTGCCTGTTTTTGTAAATACATTTTTACTGGCACACAGCCACACCCATTACTTTATGTATTGCCATGGCTGCTTTCACACTGTAGCAGCAGGATTGAATAGTGACAACAGGAAATGTATGATCTACAAGATCTAAAGTATTTATACCCTGAGCCTTTATCAAAAACATTTTTTGACCCTGTCTTGGTATGAAGACACTTTAGTTTGAAAAGCAGCTGTGCCTAAATTCATCTTATGTGGCTGAACTATTCTATAGCATAAACACCCAGAGACGCAAGGAACCAGGAATTTAGTTGACTAAAAAATGCAATCTACATTCTGACTCTGAATTATATGTTTTAAATGTTGCATAGATTTTGTTTGGATTACTCTCTTCCCCCGCCCCAGGATCTGTCTTAATCTTCCCATGTGAAATCTGTCCTTTGCTTCATGTTGTCTTGTAACTATATTTCAATAGCACTTAATCAGTGATAAAACTGCTTTGATTTATTCCCAGCTGCGGATATTATTGTTGAAATCTGTGTAAGTGTTCCAACGTGTTATGATTGGAGCAATAGCATTTAAAAGTCCAGAGGCAAGTCAGGAAATTAACAACTGAGTTTTCTGATGCCTAAATTAACTGCACAGACAGCACTGAGTACAATGAGAAAGTTTTGAGGAACTTCCTCTGCAATATGTGCAGCATGGGAATGTCTGATTCATTAAAAGTATTTCAGTGTCAAAACAAGTTCTCATTGGATATACTTGTGCAAACAGTGCCACAGTCTCATATAAAGGACAGCTGGCTTTTTTCTTCTGGGACACTTTTCTTCATGTAATATTGTTGATGCTTATGGCATCTAATATGCAACTTCTTAATTTTGCTCCATAACTTAGCCCTCTAAAGCTATGTCTGCAATGCCTGTATGTGCCTTGTGGTAGAATGTTCTGATGCACATGCACAGATCTTAGAAGAACTAAACAGAAGAGAAAAAAGCCATACAATAAGAAAACAATGTGTGTTCACTGCAGAAATTTAGAGAAATGCAACAAAAATGTGACCTACAGTCCTGACACTAGAAAAAACAGTACTTTAGTATATAAGCTCCTAAGTTAGATATATATTTTAAATTCTGGTGATATTTGTGTAATAAGATAGGTGCTTAAAAAAATCTCATTCCAAGTCAGAATAATAAAATTCCAATTTTTAGGTTCTATTTATGTACTTTATTTCTGTATGCCTCCCTTTGTCATTTCACAGCCAGATTGCTGGTAGTTTGAGTTGTAGTCTATGTTAGTAATATTTTATTTTTTTTATATTTATTTATTTTTTTTTTTTTTATTTATTTTTTTTGGTGGGACCAGGGTTCGAACTCACGACCTTGCACTTGCCCAGCAGGCACTTGTGCCTTGGAGCTATCTCCCCAGCCCCTATGTTAGTAATATTTTAAAGTTTACTGTATAAATCTGAGTTTGAACAGTGGAGAGATAAGTTCGCAGTATGTACTTTGTCATTGGGCTTACTCAACTTTCTTCATGTATGGCTTATAAGCATTCCTATACAAAGTTAGACACTGCTAGATATAGTATTGGCTAGTTTTTGTTGTTGCCATTTTTGTTTGTTTATTTGTTTGGTAAGGGCTTATTAAAGTTATTCTTTTCTTTTTATAATCCCTTAATACTTATTTTATTAAAGCAAACATCCTCTGACATCTATAGAAGCTCTGTAACTGTCCTGAATTCCTTACTTGAAGTAATGGTATTGTATTATTTCCTAACAAGACCAGAAAATGAGTATGCTTTTAAATTCTTAAGTTTTGCTCCATTGCTGTGAGTCAAATTGTTTACCTAGCTAGGCTCTAAACTAATGGAGATCCACAACTATGGCTGGTCTTTGAATTTCCAATATACTATTAAGTCTCTGGAGCATTAAAAAAATACACGTTTAATGAATATTTGTACACAGATAATTTACTTGCCAAAGACATTAGTCAACTTTCAACAGAAAACCAGTGTCATTTCTCTTTACTTGGCATTATGACTTAATATCTAGATGGCCCCTCAAGCATCATGCAGTCATAGGTGGCGCTTTTTCAGAAGTGGCCGGATCTACAATGTGTGATTCTGGGATTGATTACTGGTGCACTGCTAGGCTCAGGGCACTAATATTAAGGGTGTGAGTTCTAGCCTCCCTAAAAACTAAGGGATAATAAAGCTGTGGTCATCCCTTGTTGCTTCGCTACTTTCTGCCTGCCATGAACTATTTCTCCTCTCCATACCACCTTGCTTTGGAGCCAATCAGTTCTGGACTGAAACTTCTATAAACAGTGCGCTTAATAAACTTGTTTTTTTCTCAGCAATGAGAGAAAAGTAAGACACTTGCCCTACGTATTCCTTAATTCTCCTTATACTAATCATTATACTATACCACTTAAACTAGTACGTTCACAAATTCTGACACAGTTCAAATTTGAGATTCTTTCCCTGCTTCAACTTGTGACCTTGATGAAAGCACTGGACTCAGTTCCACCCTTTGTACAACCTACTGTACAGGCTTATACTGGTAAAATCAAATTCTGCCTCAGTCACTTTGCTTGCTGGAAGAAAATACCCAATACCCAACTTAAGGGAGAAGTTTATTTTGGGTCATGTTTCAGTCCAGGGTCAACCACTGCAAAAAAGGAACCCCATGGCAGACGGGAATGCTGGAGGAGAGCCTACTCATAGCCTCTATGAAAGAAGAGCTGAGTTTTTAGGACACTACCAGTTGCTTTTATTATAATCGTGGTCACAACTGGATCCATCAATGAGTATGATAGGATTAGATTTTTTAAGCCCACATTTCTAAAACTAACTTCAAAGTTGCTTCTCCAAAGGTAGACAAATGCTTTCTTCTGCAAACGTTCTAAAGGAGAGACTACTCAGTAAGAGAGAGAAGTCAGGTCATAGTAAACATCTCAGTCATTACAAAGAATTTTAAGTACATCTATTCTTATTCAAGCTTAAACTATCTCTCCACTTACAATGCTTGGGGAAGCCTAGTTTTTAAAAAGGAGTAGAAAGGGGATACCTAAGAATGACTTTCTTCCTTACTGGAACACACCAACTAAATAAAACGATCATCAGTGATAGTGGCTGCTGATTCTCTGCATGTGCCTGCTGACCAGGCCGCTGGGAATGAGCTGGGAGAGCTCTCAGTGCCAGCAAGGCATCACTCAGGTGTGCTTGCCTCTGCCAGCCCCTGCTGTGCGGTGAGGTGAAGAGTGCTTGATCTCCTCCATGCTTGTCTCAGCCAGGAGCCTATTGTTAAGACCTGCCTGAAAGCTGGCAAAATGACATTCCCTGGTGTGACTGAGTTTTAATGTAAGATTACAACCATAGATCAAAGTGAGGAGGACATTTGGGCAGGGGCTCTTCAGAATTTTAGAGCCAGAGCATAAAGAAGATAATTACACTGTATGATTTAAGGGTTGTTTCTGCATATGTCACTCACTGAAAAGCAATGCCTGTCCTCTAGTTTATAAAGGGCTTTGGGATTTTTCCTCCCTATTCTCAATATTTCCTATTATTTAATATTTAGAAGACCTTTTAAAGATTGTGATTGAATAAACAAAACCTGTTTTATGAATGGCCTTTTCCAATTATGACCAACCCTTTATACAGAGAACATCTATGTTTGTTATCCATGAATTCTGAAATAAAAAAAGGAAAATTGGGAACAACAATCTGATAGTGTCAAAGTTTTTCTGACTTCAATTTTAAGATTTAAAATTTAAAATTTAAAATTCAAATTTTAAGATAATTCAGTGCCAGGTGGATGTAATCTTGCCTTTATGTGTTGATCCACTTTTTAAAATGTTTGAATAAAGAGAAAAATAAATGATAGTTACTAGAAAGTAAGGAAATAGATTTTGTCAAAATGAAAGGATACCAACAGATAGCAAAAAGGGAGATAAGGAAAATGAAAAAAGAATTGAGGTACATTATGTCCGCATACCAATTCCTCACAAAGCATATAAATAGTACATATTACAAACATGTACTAACAAAAAAAGAACCAGTAACACAAAAGCAGACATGTGTAAATCATCAAAAAAGCATTAAAATAAACAAGTGATATTTATTCTCTAGAACCCCACATGAAAATTGCTTTTTAAATTTTAGAAGATTGGAAAAGCTTAAGCACCCTGATCTGACACTCCTCATTTAGTTAACTAAGACTTGCTCTGCAACAAAAGCTTTCCCTTTTCCCTGTGACTGCCAGGGATGAAACTCCTTACTGCCATACTGTTTTTTTTTTTTT